>PVHY01034659.1:0-10302 GCA_004024945.1 Uropsilus gracilis | reverse complement strand
GGTCACCTTGAGCCAAAAGCAGGAGAGGGGAGGAGGTTAGGATGGGTCCTGCCAGCAGTTGGCTGGCAGGGTGAACAGGGCAAAGGGAGGCCTGCCCGCCTCAGGCAGATGGTGTCTGAGTATGCAGGGCTGGTGCTTCGGTTGCCTGGAGCTGAGGAAGATGGCAAACTTAAGAGAGATCTTGAGGAGAGCATGAGATGAGAGCGAGGGACGGTGAGGAGCTGGGGTGGGCAAACCATTGCCGATAGCGTGGCAAGAGGGGAGCCCATCGCTTTCTCTGCAGAATTCGGTATCCCTGGCACAGGGATGGCAGTTGGTCTCATGATCCTGGGCGGGACGGCAGAGGAGAATGTACGCAGCCCAGAGGTATGTACGTGTGAGGCTGGAGTAGCAGCAGGGGAGCGAGGAGAGGACGCAGGGTCAGTTTGGGGTCCTCACCACCATTTTAGTGCCAGGGCTTCTCTAGCTACCTGAGTCCCAGACCGAGTATTGGCAAAGATGTTTGGTGCCTTTGCAAAACTCAGCACCCTGGCCTGGGAGCTGAGAGGCCAGGCCCACATGCCTGGGCATTGGAGGCCCTGCTGACATCCTACTACCACCATGTGCCAGAGCGGTCTGCAGAGCCCTGTTGGCAAGAGCTGTCTCCCAGGGCCCTGGGGCAGGCATGTTGATAAGAAGGTGGTGCCCCTGCCTAATGGGTATGCTGGAAGATTCTGGCTCACCAAGGTCAAGCTCGGGCTGTGCTTCACCAGGCCAGGTTAGGATGCTGGATGACCTGCCTTCTGCTTAATCCTATTTTTGCTGTGATAAGACAGACAAAGCTAGCACCCCCACACACTCCCAGGCTCTGCTATTCTGGGGGGAGCCCCGGTTGCTTGGCCCTGGATTGGTCACCGAAGACCTCAGAACAGCCTCTGCTGTCTTCTCCCACTTGAGGTGTCAGAAAGTCTCAGCTGTTCCTCACCTGCTGCAGCAGCTGGAAACCATCACCAGGTAGAACTCAGAAGGCCAAGCCCCTGGGTACCAGGACGTGCATGTCGCCAAAGGCCTTCTGGACAAGTGGCTTGTTAGCGTTCCGTCCCTGTGTTAGCAGACAGCAGGGCCCACTCTCTGTTGCACAGCTGCAGGTCTGCTCCAGGCCTGAGCCTCAGCTTAGGACTTCACTAGGTACAGCGAAGTCCCAGTGACGGCTCTCGTAGGCAAGGGGCATGTGTCACTTGGCAGATTTAGGGCATTTCCCACATGATCTTGTAATTCTAGGAGGCCAGCATTGGGAAAGGAGAAGATTAGAGGGCTGATTGACCCCTCTGTGGATGGGGCAGCAAAGCTGGAGAAGGTAGCTCTGCAGTCCTCTCTTGGGTTTCTAGAATCTTTTCTGATGGCCTGGGAAGGAGTTTGCTACATTGGGGCCAGAGACCAGCATCCAGGAGCCCTGCCCCTTCGCCTGCCGCTCTATCCCCCGGAGCTGATACCCCGAAAAGCTATTCTTGGGCTCCTGTTCTTTGAGTTCAGAGTAGACCAGCTGGGTAATGGCTTAGAGACTGTTCCTCTCCCACCAAGAAATAGAGTGGAGAAGCAGTCTCAGATGTCATCGTCATCCCAGTGGGAAGTCCTTAAGGCTGGGCCCTGCCTGTTCCTGGGCAACCTGCCGCCTCCAGTCTGCCGTGCACTCGGACCCTAGGCTCACTGCCAGTGCCCTCTCTCGTCTGCCTTGCTCCTTGGGAGGCGGTGGGATAGGGGAGGACATTCCCCACCACCAGGGCTCAGGAAGGAAGAGAAAGAAGGATGACTGAAGACTCAAGCTGGGGCCTGTGGGGGTGACAAGGGGGCAGGTGGGTGTGAGTGCTGCCTCAGCAAACAGCACCTCTGTCCTCGGGCAGCCAGGTCACTCTGCTCATCTCGGATTGCCTCATCTGCGCGCAGGCCTCTGAATGCTGGGCATGCTTTCCCCTCCTTCCCGCCCCCACACTTGGGATCCTCCCCAGCTCTCCTTACCTCTGAGCGAGGTCTGCATGCCCTTGGGTGTCCTCATGACCTCATGTCCTCAACAGGAGGTGTGTAGGGTGCCCCCCTCATCCACAATCCATTCATGTTCTGGGAATGGAATGGGGTCTGCAGCCGGAAGCTGGTTTGACCGGATCCCTGTGCAGGCAGACAGGAACCATCCCTGTCTGACCACACCCCTTCCCGTGCCAACAGCTGTCAGTGGCTGCTTGTCCCTGGGGGGAGCCAGGCCTGTTTCTCCACACCGGGGGACGAGCTGCATGTGACTTTCTGGAAAGCTCCGAGGGCCAGGTCTTGCATGGGTGCAGATCGTGTGTCATCTCTACCTGCCTGGCTGCTTCCCTTTGGGTGAAGTTTTGTGGGACATAAGCAGAGAACGGGTTGTTCCTGCGATCACTGACAGGACAGGTTTGCAGGGGGCTTGCTATCCTGCATCAGGGTCGCACTGATACATTAAAGCAAGAGCCTTTGAGAGCTTGCCTGCCACTTGGGCATCCCTCGGAGGTAGAGAAATGGGGTGGGAAAATTTCATTGGCTTAGAACCAAGCCCTCTTCTCGTTCCCCTGTCACAGACCTGTTCCACGCAGACCTGTCTCCTTTGGCCCAGTCTGCCATGAAAATCAGGGAAGGTTCTAGGCAAACTGCTCCCCCCCAAATTGCTACACAAACCAGCCTTTCCCCACAACTTGGCCCCAAGCTGACCTTCCAGAGCCACCCTTCTCCAACTGTGCTCCCTGCTGTCGCTCCCCTGCCCCGCTACTGCAGGGCAGCTCACCTTCCTTGCCCCCCGCCCCCAAAGCTTCACTCTGTTAGTTTCTGCCCACAGAACAGGAAGTTTCTCCTCCCTTACCTGGACAGGTAGATGAACCCTCTAGAGACGAGCCTCTGGGATCACAAGTACATCATGGGTCGTGGGGCCTCCATGTATTAGGACATACATGTGCACGCATGCATTTTCACTTACACACAAACCCATTTTTGCAAACAGGGTTTGCCTGGGGCCACCAGGGCCCTCGCCTCACTACCTGCCCCAGACCTCTAGCATCTGGGCCATTGGGAGCTGTGGTGCATGATTCCTGACTTTCTTCTCCCTGCCTTCAGCTCTTCAGTGGGCTATTTATATGCTCCCGAGAATGTGGGGCAGGCTGGCTGCTCAGCTGACGCCAAGCTCTGAGTCCCAGCAGGAGGCTGAGTCCATGGGTCTCAGGACCTCCTACAAATTCCAAAGTTTGGGGTCCACCCTCTAATCCTCCCCCCCTACAGGGTTTCACCGAGCCTTCGTCAGGCCACCCCACCCTGCCTGTGCCCAGCATGCCAATGCGCTGCTCTCTACCCCATGCACAGGCACCGAATCCCGTCCATCACTCACCTCCTGGCCCTCACCCCCGTAGTCCTCCCCATTGAGCCCCAGCGCTCTCTCTGCTCCTGCCTCCCACCGGCACCTCCTTCATCCACACTGACACCTCACATCCCTGTAGTTCCCCGTCGCGGACTCATCCTCTCCCACCCTGCCCTGCCCTCAACCTCGCGAGCAACTTGCCGCCAGACCCAAACCCAGTGCCCTCTGAGGCCAGGGGCTAACCCAGGCCTGCTGCTGTCCCTCAGATGTTTGTGCAGTACAACATCCCTGTGTCCTCTGCCTCCATCCCGGCCATCAAGAGCCTGGGCCTCAGGGGCGTCTCCTGCATCAGCCTGACCAACCTGGACGGCTCGCCCACCTCCCACCAGGTGCTGCGCTCTGTTGCCTCCCACCTGGGCCCGCACCTGCAGAGCTTGTGCCTCGGCGGGGGCAGCCCCACAGAGGCCGCCTTCGTGGCTCTGGTCCTGGAATGCCCCAACCTGCGCGCCCTGGACCTCAGCGGCTGCAACAGCCTCTTCAAGTCCGGCACACTGCTCGCTCAGCCGGAGACGGCCGAGCAGGTCCGGCAGGCTCTGCGCGGCCTCCGTGAGCTCAAATTGGCTGGCCTGCGGGACCTGGCCGACCTGAGCTTCAACAGGCTCAGCAGCTGTGCCCCCAGCCTGGGCTGCCTCTCCTTGGCCTACTGCCCCCTCACCTTTGAGTCAGGCCCAGCCAGGGCCTCGGCTGTTGCCCAGCAGTCCTCCCCTTCCCAACTCTCCTTCCGCAACCTGCTCCGATTCGTGCAGGAGCGGGCCGCGAGGCTGCAGTCCCTGGACCTGAGTGGCACTGGCTTGCCTCCGGAGGCCCTGCAGGCCCTGGGCCGGGTGGCCGGGCTGCAGCTGCGGGAGCTGAGCCTGCACAGCTGCCCCGAGCTCTCCACAGAGGCTGTGGCCGCCCTTTGCCGCCAGCAGCCAGGCCTGACCTCCCTGGACCTCAGTGGCTGCTCGGAACTGACTGACGGCGCCCTCTTGGCCGCGTGCCGGGGCCTGCAGCACCTGCAGTGCCTGAGGCTGAGGAAGCTGCAGCGGCTGACCGATGTGGGCTGCATGGCCCTGGGGGGCCTGCGGGAGCTGCGGAACCTGGACATGGCCGAGTGCTCCCTGGTCAGCGGGCGGGAATTGGCCCGGGCGCTGGGCTCGGTGCGTGGGGCTCCACCCCCACTGGCCTCCCTCAGCCTGGCCTACTGCTCCTCGCTCAAGGTGAGCCGACCGTCCTCCTTCCTCACTAGGGTGGGGCGCTGGGGGCCTTAGATGTGTGGCACCAGGGAGGAACTGCCCAGCGCTGTGTCCAAGGAATACGCTCGGAACTGACCCAGGGACATTCTAGACCACCACTTCTCCCCACACCCCACTGTGGCCCAGGAAGAGAGGTCCCAGGGCCGAGGATGGCTCAGCCCACATACCTCAACTGCTGAGCTTTCCAGACCCCATGCAGGTAGGGGAGGGGTACCGAGGGCCAGTGTTTTGAAAGCAGAGGCTGGTGAAAGGTGACAGAATCTAGCCCCTCAGGGGAGGGACGTGAGGTCACACAAGTGCAGGGGCAGGGCCCCTGGAGGGCAGGTGCTGTGGCAGCAGGAAGGTGGTTTCTTTTTTTTTTTTTGAGACCAGGTCTCGCGATTTTTGCCCGTGGAACCGCAGGCTCTCGTTGCCCGGGGTACCACGGTCTCAAGCAATCCCCAGCCTCAGCTTCCCAGGTAGCTGGCATGACACCAGGGCGAGCACTGACCAGCTATTTTTTTTGGGAACTAGGTCTCGCTACGGGCCCCAGGCAGGACTCGAACCGCGATCCCTAGCCCCGGCCGCTTCATAAACTGAAGCTTAGAAGCACGAGCCACCGTGCCTGGCCTTGGAAGGTGGTTTCTTGGCAGAAGCCAGTCCCCCTCAGTCGGGCTCAGCCTGGTCCCTCTTGGGATCATCCCTCAGTGGATGATCCCTTGAGCCTGTGAGGTGACCAGGCCATACCCACGCTGGAAATTGCCTCAGCCTGTTGCCGCAAGCCTTCCCCTGCTCAGCTCCACCTTCCCTTTACCACCCTGCGCCTCAGCTGCTCTCTGGGGCCCCATGTGTGGCCGCATCTCTACTGTGCGCTTCGCTCCCGCTCCTCACACCCAACTGCTGTGGCAGGTGGCAGGCCCGTGACCTGATGTTCTACTTCAGAGCTACAGGGAGCCTATCTGATTGGCTCAGCTTGGGTCAGATGGCCGCCCCTGGGCCAGCAAGCTGTGGTCAGACGCTGTCACCCCTTCAGTGGGCGATGGGAGCAGAGGGGGGGCAGACAGTGTAGACATTTCCACCTGCCTCCTGCCTGTCCCAGCTGGTCTGGGCCTTTGTCTTCCAATAAACTGCTCCTGGTGTCCCAGCCCTGCAGCCCCCCCAGCCTACCCTGCCCATTCACCAGTGCAGGGAACATGGTTTTCCTTCTGCAGACCCTCTAGTCACCTCCTTCCTATTGCCAAAGGCTTGGAACCTTGGGAAGGACCTTCCCAGCAATCCCTGCCAACCTTGTGACAGACACAGGCCACCTCTTCATCGCTCACTCCCTTTATTCCTCTCCTAGGATGCGTCGGTGCTCGCCCTGGTGCCAGCGCTGGGCCCAAGCCTCAGGGTGCTAGACTTATCCTCCTGTGTGGCCCTCACCAACCTGACCGTGCAGGCCATCTGTACCTACCTCACCCAGCTCTCAGTTCTGCGCCTGGCCTGGTGCAAGGAGCTCCATGACTGGGGGCTTCTGGGGCTGGAGGAGCCAAGGGAGGAAACTGCGCAGGTGCGGGAACCCCAAGGTCGTGGTGGGCGGGGCTGTCCCTGGGCTCCGGCTGTCCCTCAGTCTCTCTAGGAGCATTTGAGGCCCAAATTCAGGGGGAACCTAAGGAAGAGGGGCTCCCTCCCACAGACACACCGAGAGCTGGAGCGCCAGGCCTCTGATCCTGAGGACCCTTCTCCCCAGCCGGAGGGCCCCTCCCTGCTCATGCTGCAGGCCCTGCAGGAGCTGGACCTCACAGCCTGCAGCAAGCTGACCGATGCCAGTTTGGCCAAGGTGTGGGGCTGGGGGTATGGGGTGGCTGAGCATCCTGAGGCTGGAGCCGGGGGCCCAGGCCAACTTGCTTGGCTTGGAAAAAGTTCCGTGGAGCGCCTTTCTCATTGGCTTCGGCTGCTTAAAGCTGGTCCTTTGGCTGGGTGTGGGAGGGGGGCCTGGAAGGGCTGCAGGTTCCGGGTGCCAGTGCCAAACTGCACCCCTGCTCCCCCTTGCAGGTGCTCCGGTTCCCCCAGTTGAGGCCATTGTCACTGAGCCTGTTGCCAGCACTCACAGACAAGGGCTTGGTGGCTGTGGCCAGAGGCTGCCCCAGCCTGGAGCGCTTGGCACTGAGTCACTGCAACCTCCTCAGCGACGAGGGCTGGGCCCAGGCCGCCGGCTCCTGGCCGAGGCTGCAGCACCTCAACCTGTGCAGCTGCAGTCAGCTCACGGAGCTGTGAGTGTGCAGGGACGCCGTGCGGCGGGGTTGGGCTGCGCTGCCCCACAGGGCCGTGCGCTCAGCCGGTGGCCTCCCTGCAGAACGCTGGATGCCATCGGGCAGGCGTGCAAGCAGCTCCGGGTGCTAGATGTGGCCATGTGCCCCGGCATCAGTATGGCTGCCGTCAGACGCCTCCAAGCCCGGCTGCCCCAGGTCACCTGCGTCCAGTCCCGCTTCGTGGGAGGGGCCGACCTGACCCTTACACTCTGAGGCAGGTCAGTCACCGGTCTTCGGGCCTCCCTAGTCCCAGCCCTGACCTCGCCACCTGGGGTCTGACTCCACACCCCCTGCTCCACACCCCTGCACACCTCAGAGCCTCTTCCCCAAGTTCTGACCTCCTCTAGGACGGGCTGGGACTAGTCCCAGGCAGCCGAGGGGACATCTGTGCACTCTGCCCACAGCCCAGGGGGAGCCTCGTTCCAGCCGCGACTGCTGCTACAAGCGCCTGGAAATACCAGCCCCCTTGTTCCCCAAAGAGCCTTAGCAGCCAGTCCAGGCTTTGCTGTGAAACCAACTGAGATTAAAAACTCTAGATGTCACCTCCTGGTGTGACGTCTCAACTGAAGGGCCCTGCCCTTTGCCCCCTAAGTTGACGCAGCCTGGCCCAGCCCAGGGACCGTGTGGTAGGAGCACCAGAGCCCCGCTGGCACCCCCAGCAGGTCTGAGCTGCTTCCCCACAAGGTGGGGGGCTCCAGAGGCCTCTCAGTCCCAGCCCCAGGGTGCCCAGTGACTCAGCCTGCCAGCTCCCCCCACCCTCGACGTGGGTGTTAACCAGAACGCGGGGCTTTCAGCGTGGCACGCCCTCACGTCAGAGTCGGCGCTCTCTCTTCATCCCAGCCGGGAAGAGGCCTTCTGGGAAGCTTGAGTTTGGCTCTTCAGCACAAAGCGGGACCAGCTTTGCAGGGCTCCCGTCATGCCTCTCACCCAGAGAGCCACTGAGTCCTACGGACGCAGGGCCAAGCAGGGCTGAGCACTGAACGCTGACCATCAGGCCTCCTGGAACAGGCTGCCGGATCAGGCCCCCGCGAAGGCGTCCGGAAGTATCCGGGGACAAGGCCTCCTGCCATTTCTTCGGCGCCTGACTGGCAGTCCCAGCTCGCTCTGGGCAGGTGCCTCGAGAGCCCCAGCCATCCCCTCTGCCAGCCCAGCCCTGAGGGAGGCGGCGGACTCATCTTGGTGAAGGACAGCAGGGCCCAGCCTGTCCCCACCCTCCTGCAGAACAGCAGCTCCTCAGCCTGAGGTGCCAAGTGCGTGGCCCTAAGCACGGCCCCAGCCCGACGTACCACCTCACCCAGCAGCCAGGTTTGCAGCAGCCTTGGCCCCGCAGAGCACAGCGCTGGCTCGACAGGGAGCGAGGCCCAGCAGACTTTATTTCTGCGGCAGCCTCTGCGGCCAGTGCTGGCCTTCCCCGCCCGCTCCCCTCCACGGCCATCGCAGGGCCAGCAGCCCCGGCCCTCGGTCCCCCTCACTGTCACGGTTCGGTGATGCTGGAGTCATAGCAGAAGTTGAAGTTGGTGGGGGGCGGGGGGATGGGAGGAGGCTGCTCGGGGATGGGCACGTTCTCCAGCTCAAGAAGGCGCAGCTTGGTCTCCATGGTCAGGAGCTGCTCCAGGTCTTGCCGCGTCTGCTCGCTGCCCATGGGACCACCCAGCAGGGCGCTCAGCCCATCTGTCCACAGGTGGAACTGGGGACAGAGCCGGCTGCGTGAGGGCCGGCCCACCTCTTCCCTTGCCCACCTGCCAGTTCCACGCTGCCTCCCCAACACTCACCTCCCGTTTCGAGGGGGCAATGAAGTTGAGGTACGCCTCCTCCTCCCCGTGGTCGTAGCTGACCGAGAAGGCTAACTCATAGAGGTCCTGGGGGAGCAGGGGGGTCGGGAACACTGAGCGGGGTACAGGGCAGGGTGGGGCCAGCAGGAAGGAGTCCCTGCACCCCACTGCGCTCACCTTGTTCTGTTTCCCTGAGCCCTTCTCCCGGACGTGGGGGCAGTCCTTGCCTGTCAGCAGTGCCCGGATGTCAGCCACGGGGACTGCAGGAAGAAGGCGAGGCTGACCGCTGGGGCCCGAGGCTGTGCTGGGGCACAGGCTGGTCTAGGGAGGGCAGGTCTCCGGCCCACGCCCCACCCTCTTACGCTGCTCGGGCAGACTTTCTGGGGTGGGCGGGCTGGCGCCCTCCTCCACGTCCCCAAAATTCAGCACCTTGTGGTTAGGGGACAGGCAGCAGAACCACAGCTTGTCTGTGGGCGGAAAGGGGAAGAGGGCAGGAGAGATGAGAGGGGCCCTGATCCCCCAGCTGCCCTCTGCCACCCCCCACCCGCCCCACTCAACAACCCTGGCGCCGCCGGCTGCTGATCTTGCGGAAGAGGGTCCCCTCGCAGAGGCGAAGCAAGCGCTGCTGGCGGATCAGGCCCAGGAGCTCGGGCTTCAGCTTCTCCCGCAGCTCCCTGGGTGGGGCGAGGGGCTCGCTGACCAGGACTGGCAGGGGCAAGGCCGCGGGAGGGTGGGGACTCAGCCTCAGACCCACTGCCGCCAACTCACAGTATGGGGGGGGCCAGCGTGCCCTCCTGGTGCAGTCGCTCGGTCTGCCGCAGCCGCAGCACCTCCCCGTAGGTGAGCGCGTTCACCTTGGTGCGGAAGAGCTCCAGGGAGCTGGGCTTCAGCGCCAGGGTGCGGGCCAGCTGCTCCCGCACCACCTGCATGACCTGCGGCCGGGGACCAGCTCAGCCCAGGCCGGTGTTCTGGATCCTCCCCACAACAGCTGGTCCTGCCCAGGCCTCCCAGCTCCCAGCCTGCTCGCCTTGTCCCACCCACCTTGTCAAAGTCCTCCTGCGTGGCCCGCATCTCCTTCCAGGTCTTATTCAGGAGCTGGATGCTCACACAGAAGAGCTCGTGGAAGCTCTGGTCCTGGCCGAAGAACATGGGTGAAAAGTCCTGGGCCGTCTCGGAGCCTGGAGCAGGGGGGCAGGAGGGGCTCAGGGAGGACATGTACGTAGCCCCTGGCCCTCTCTGCCCTTCCGCCCCTGTTTCTGGACACGCCGTGCCCAGCGCACTCACAGGGCTCCCCCACGTGGAGCAGCTCACACAGCAGCACAGTCAGCTGGATGCTGCTCCGGGCAAAGGGACACTCGTGCTTGTCCTCACGGCTGCTGTTCTCCAACACAAACTGGTGTGGTGGGGACAGAGAGTGGGGGCGGGGAGTCAACCAAGGCCACGGGGGACTCTGCAGTGGTGGGCCTCCCCCCCCCACCTCACCCCTGCCACCGGTCACTGACCCGGCTGTAGGCGTTGGGTGCGTGTCTGGAGAAGTAGAGCATGTTGTCCAGGGCCAGCAGGCCGGGGGGCACACGCTCCAGGTCCTGCCCGGGGTTGCTGTTCTGGGGGGGAGGGGGGTG
>PVHY01034658.1:0-10301 GCA_004024945.1 Uropsilus gracilis | reverse complement strand
GCTGAGGCTGGGGATGGCTTGAGTCTGTGGTACCCCGGGCAACGTGAGCCTGCGGTTCCTCAGGCAAAAATAGCGAGACCTGGTCTGAAAAAAAAAAAAACAACCACACAAAAAACCAAACTTGCATTCCCGCTGACGAGATGATCATTTCAGTCCCAGCACCAGTAAGTAAGCGCCGAAGGGGGCTCTGGGAGTCAGTCAGAAACCCAGCTCTGCTGCTTTTCTGGGGTGACTACTGAGGCGGGCGCCTCTGTTGGTGGCAGGACGTCAGGGCGAGACGGTGCCGCAGAGCCCTTGGCACAGAGCCGGGGCAGCCCTCGGTGCCAGACCTTTCCGCAGCCACAGCGGGGACACGGGCAGTCACCGGCGCTGCCACATGGGGAACCGTGGCCTCAGGGCTGGCGGGGCTGGGCTTCGCCGGCTCTTCGTCACGGATCGCATGCGCGTGAGCCCAAGGCACTGGGACTGCGCGCTCTGTCGTCACAAGGCTCCCGCCGTCAGGGCCCCCGGACCACAAACGCAGCGCCACTTTACGAGGAAACCAGGCCCCCTCGCTTGCCTGAAGGGAGGCTGCTGTGAAATCCACGGGACCGCAGAGTCCCCTCAAGGAGTGGCATTTCACCCCTGTGTTCCAGAAGCTTCGCTCCCCTCGGTCTAGACATTCGGCCAGCACAGGGGAGGGCGGAGGCTGGAAGGTCCCACCAGCAATCTTCCTGGATTTGGAACTCAGGGCGCACACCCCATCCAAGGGGAACCCAAGAGCTGCCCCCACCCGCAGCCCCACTCCCCCAAGGGCCAGTGTTCCAGGGACCCGCTAACTCTGCCCTGACCCCCCCTCCCCCCGGCCCTTGTTCACCAGTTGTCGACTGTGGCCCTCCCGACGAGCTGCCCAACGGCCGGGTGGAGTACGTCACAGGCCCGGAAGTGACCACATACAAAGCTGTGATCCGGTACCGCTGCAAGGAGACCTTCTACACCATGGGAACCAACGACAGTAAGTATGCGGCCGGCTCAGCACTGGGAGGGGGGGAGGCGCGGGGGGGGGGGGGAGGCCCGGGCCGGCGCCCCAGCCCTCGCAGTCTGAAAATCACCTTGAAGCAACCATTTGGGCCGAGGCTAGACAGAAGATTAAAAGGCACTTCTCCCACCTGCTAAGTGAAATATTACGGCTCAAGTGGCTTCAGCGTCAATTTGCAAGACTCTGAAAACAGATCTTCCCTGGTAAATGACTGCCACAGACACACACTCTATTCCAGACGGTTTAATTTAACAAGTCAAAACCTTATCATTCAGCACTTGAGGTCTTGATACATATGCAAGTTCCACCTCTAAAAGGTTTCCACTTTGCGCGCAAACACGGTAATGGGGAGCCCTCCTGCTTATGAAATCATGTCAAATGGTTACTCCAGACCCCCACTGCCCACGGAGGCGCAGGAATCAACATTTTTCAAGGGGGGGACCCGGCGGATGACAGCCGCCCGCGTGCGCGCAGTTCAACACGGGCGCTTCTCCATGATCTGCAGGTAGATATGTGTGTGAGGCTGATGGCTTCTGGACGAGCTCCGCGGGAGAAAGATCACCCCCCGCCTGCGAGCCTGGTAATGCACCCACTTAGGGGGAGGCTGGTAATTGACGGGGGTAGGGAGCGTGGGGAGACGCAAGGGCGACTTGGGCTACACTCGGCAGAAACGGGCCCCGGCCCGCAGCGCTCGGGCCAAGTTCTTATTTCCAAAGCGTATGTTCTCATGACCCCCTCCCACGCGGGGAGGCGGCGAGGTGCCTCCGTCACTTGATTATTTGTGACCTTACAACCGGGCAGACGTAAGAAACGAAATGGTTTTTTAGATTATCTCGAACCATTTATCCATTTATAAACACGGGTTCTTCTGTTGGGTTACGCTTCCGCTCCGTAAAAATGCTATTAAGACCCCAAGCTAATGACTTCATTATTTCCCTAAGCAATTGTTCCCAACGACATCTGGTTTTTAAACATTAATGCAATTTGCCATTTAATAGAACTTAAATTTTTTTTTTAACCGGAATCGGCTCGCTCTGAAGAGAGACTTGGGCAGTGGCTTAAAAAACCAAACCAGATGGCAGACCCAGGGAGGTGCCAACGCACTCACTGCCCCTGCGCTGTTTGCCTTCATTTCTTTCTGACCTGTGTTTCCGCCGACTCAGGCTTGTAAATCGTAATCCACGTTATTCTGCCACAAGAAGCCTCCGCTCCAGCCGGGCACGGTGGCGCGTGCCTGTAAGCGGCAGCCTAGGAAGCCACGGCCGGGGCCAGGGATCGCGATTCGAGTCCCACTTGGGGCAACATAGCGAGACCTAGTTCCAAAAATACAGCTGGGCGTGGTGGTGCGCACCTGTAATCCCAGCTACCTGGGAGGCTGAAGCTGGGGATCGCTTGAGTCTGTGGTACCCCGGGCAACGTGAGCCTGCGGTTCCACCGGCAAAAACAGCGAGACCTGGTCTCAAAAAAAAAAAAAAAAAAGCCTCAGCTCCAGAACGAGTGGCTTTCGAGGGCACGAGGGCAAACCTGAGTCTCTGGAAGGACCCAGGAACCCCCCCCAAGAATCTCAGGGCCCAAAGGCTCGTGGCTCCTGAGTGCTTTAAGACCGATCAGAAGTGACGGTCGTTTTGCAAACCCCATAGCGGAAGCCCTTCCCCTCTGCCTCACGGAGCTCCATGTAAATACGCCCCAGGCCGGACAGACGTGGGGAGAAGGGGACCCCAAGCGTCCAGGGCACAGGTCACCCCCCGCGTCAGCTCGGCCCTCAGTCCCGAGCTTAGAGGAGGTGGGTTCCGAGTTCATTTCCGCTCCCGACCGGGCGGGGCGCAGCAGTCCCGCGAGGCGGGCACCGGCGCGCCCAGGGCAGCTCGTGCGGGAGAGGGGCGGCGCGGGGCGACCTCCGCGGGGTCCCTGCACAGGCTCCGTCTGCTTCCCCGCAGTCTGCGGCCTCTCAGCGCGCACCACCGGCGGCCGCATCTTCGGCGGGCAGAGCGCCAAGGAGGGCGACTTCCCGTGGCAAGTGCTGCTGCGGGGCGGCGCGCCGGCCGCGGGCGCGCTGCTCTCGGACCGCTGGGTGCTGACGGCGGCGCACGCTGTGCACGCGAGCCGGAACGCCGCCGCCTCGCTGGACCTCAGGATGGGCGCCCTGCGGAGGCTGTCGCCGCAGCACACGCAGGCCCGGGCCGAGGCCGTGTTCGTCCACGAGGGCTACGCGGACGGCGACTTCGACAACGACATCGCGCTCATCAAGCTGACGGACAGGGTCGCCATCAGCGACCGCATCCTGCCCGTGTGTCTGCCGGGCCCGGGGGCCGAGGCCTTCATGGGGCCCGACGACGTCGGGACGGTCTCCGGCTGGGGCCTGACCAGAGGCGGCTTCCCGGCCAGGAGCCTCATGTTCGTGGACGTGCCGGTGGTGGAGCGTGCGCGGTGCGCCGCGGCCTACGCACGCTCGGGCCTGCCCGGCGCCCGCGTGACGCCCAACATGCTGTGCGCAGGCGCCGCGGGCAAGGACAGCTGCAAAGGGGACAGCGGCGGGGCGCTGGTGTTCCCCGACAACAGGACGGGGCGGTGGTTCGTGGGCGGGATCGTGTCCTGGGGCTCGGCCAGCTGCGGGGACGCGGGCCAGTTCGGGGTCTACACCCGAGTGGCCAACTACCTCCCCTGGATCAAGCACGTCATGAGTCACTTCTGACTGGTCTTCAGTTTGCCAGCCAAACCCCGCGAGGGGCCTCAGCCGCCGCGTGACCCCGGCAGGCTAGCGGTCACCCCACCCACCTGGCCCTCACGCGGAAGCCTGGGCCTAGCCATGGTGGGCCCGGCCTGTCGGCTCCCTGCACCCGCTCCCCCCCTTCCGAGCCGCGCACTCGAATCGGAGCTGAACCCGCCCGAGCGTATCGGCTCGGGAATCGCCTCGGCTCAGGTGGTTTTGGGTGAATAAACCGGACCCTCGGGCACGGCAGGTCTCCATGTTGAAAACCGGTAGCGCAGAGGGGGAGGTAAATGTTCACTAACGGGCAGCGCAGCTCGGAAGGGCAAGCAGCACCTCGCGCCGTCCCAGGCAGCGTCAATCCTGAGGGCCAACCTGGGCCTGGCCTGCGGCTCGGTCCAGCGGGCTGCCGCCTTTCCCCGGCAGGAGCTGAGCGCTGAGGGTGCCCCCAGCCTCCGCGAAATCGGAGCTGATGACTCAGGTGGTGTGGCGCCGCCTTCAGGTGAGCTGTGACAGTCTAGGCCTGTAGCGGACACGGACAGCCCGCCGAGGCCCCCAGCTCGCCGAGCCACTCTCCTCGCACTTGACAGGAAGCGTCCAAACGGCCGGCCGAGTCTCCCCTGCGTTACACAGTCAACAGCTTCTCCTAAGGATGAAACTGAGGCGAACTTAACCTTAAAAACCTCCTTCCATCTGCAGTTGGCTAGTCCTCCGCAAGCGTTTCCACAGCCAGCCGGAACGGCTCTTCCTTCTGGTCAGTCACCACTGTCTGTGAAAGCGCACCCAGTTCCAAGCTCAGTTCTGTTGAGCACACGAACCGTAAGCTTAGCGACTCGCTTTTTAAAGCTAACTTTCCACGATTTCTGTCACGTACGAGAAAGACCGTTTCCCAGTAAGACTCCAGACACTGAACTGTGGTGGCAACACAACTTTTTATTCAAGTGGTTCAGAAAAATTTCTTTTAGAATGAACGCATCATGACCAAATAGGCTTTAAAACAAGTGCCAAATAGTTTACTGCTAACGTCAACTTTTTCTTTAGGGTAGCATGAAATCCCCGCAGCGATGTAGTGCCATAAACATGTTAGTTACTAGAAGGCTGTTAACAGGGAAAGCCTTCTAGGAGCGGTAACTAAGTCGACACAAGTGCAGAAAGGGAGTAAAACCATGCCATGGACAAGGTGACTTACCCTTGGGCTCCTTGCAGGCTTGTCAGTTTAGTCTTTGGAGGTCCCCGAATACCATTTTAAGTGTTACCATGTTACTGCTGCTGAGTAATAGTGCAAGTGCTAAAATGCAAAATTCAGACGGTACAGGGTTTGGAAATCATGCGACTTTAGATGCAGAAAAAAAATCAAAACAACGCAAGATCCTTTTACAGAGGAAACCCGAGTAATGAAACAACGTGGCCATCACAAGGCTAGAGGAGGACTTCATTTATAAACTTTCAAAACAGGCAGCTGGCAAAAGGACAAACCTTTCTCATCCTCTATTTAGGTAAGGGCATTAGGTAAGCGATCAACACAAAAACCGTTACATTCTTCCAGTTAGAAAATGCGCTCCACTCGCACAGTTACAGAGGAAGTACAACAGTCAGTGTTATTGCTATTACAGATTTAACACCGCACGGTGAGCATCTGAGTTTTGTAAACGACTTGTCGACATCACTCCCTCCTCGCCTTGCCTTCGGAGGACAAGGCCCATTGCACTTAACACTGTTCCAGACAGACAACCCACCCTGCTAGTTCTTAAAGCTATCAAGCTTCTTAATGGATTTCAGGCACAAGATAATTTGTGGTTTCTTCTACTTTATCCCTACTGCAATTAATTCCACTTTTCAAACCCCAAACTAGAAAGGCGCAGAATTCCCTTTTTAATTGCTCTGCTTTGCTACAAAGCATTTGCAAAGAATTAACATTGTTTTGCTCACCCCCCCAAATATTTTCAGAAGGCATGATTTCCCAATGGAGATGGTACAGGCCATGTTCATAGGGCATCACCTAAATGCACGGAGGCACAAGAAAAGGCTGGTGGGTACTGCTTACCATTTTAGGTGCGGTCACCCAGACTTTTTAATCAAAGACTAGATTTAAAAAAAAAAAACAACTTTTCACTTGAACAATGCAAGAACCGATAGCAATTAAGTCTGGGTATCACAGGTGTCAATGCATGACAGGTGATGAATCCATTTGACTTGAGACAACTTTTCAAATAAGTTTATTTGAAGTAAAATAAACTACTGCCAAGAAACTTTATGAAAGTTCCATCTCAAAAGGGTCAAAAAGGGGAATTAACTGCTATGAATTCTTTGCATTCAGGGCTGCAAAACAAAGACACATATTATTTAAATCAGTTTTATTTAAGAATTTCCAACATTGACAACTCTTATAAAAAGCATCCAAGCACAGGACACAGAACTGCAGCAAACGGCATTCTTATGGGGAGCTAACAGACATTAGGACTTCCACCCGTCTTTGAGACACCCCGAGCTCACTGGTGAACTCTGCTTCCAAGTACGCCTGCAAAGCACACCACAGCTCGTCCATGTTCTCAGCCCACCAGCTTCAGTTCACATTACCACACTTACAGGTCAGTAACAGGAGAGAACACACACCATACAGCATTCACAGCAGTTGACAAGGGGATGGGGGGGTACAAGTATCATTTCACTTAACACATTCAGCTAACGTGGGTTACCTAAGAACAGAACTCACTTAATGTCTTCCGACAGATGTGGATGTCCTTTGAATGCAAAAAACATTCGTACATTATTTGCTATCAATGCTCTCTGCACACTCTCTCACCAAAGCCACAGGATTGAGAGACACATCTCGCCAAGTCAGAAATTATCCATTATGCACCACCAAGTCTCTGCACGCGCTCGCTCCTTTCCTCGCTCATACTAGCCTTTCATGCCTCGGCACCACCATCAATCCCACACAAGGTTTCAAAAGTTCAAACAGCCTTCTGGTTCCATATCACAGCCTTGCGTTCACAGCGTTGATACGACTCCATGAAATAAAGAGTAGCGGATAAAAATGGGACACCCACCGTCAAAGACGCAGCGTGATGGCGAATTCTTGGATGAGAAAGCATGTAGACAGAAGTATTCCTATGGCAGAGTATTTACAGCACTACTTTCAGTGAAGTGCTTCTTCCATAAACATTTGAAATGAGATGAACTGCAGAGATTAAATGAAGGCTTCATATTGTACTTTTGTACATGAAGGGAGACAAGTGTTAAAAAAAACAAAGGAAAAAAACAACCGAACATCGTGACACCGTGATCTCCAAAAGGGAGATTTTCCTAAGGGAAAAATCCATATGGTGGGGGTTCAAATTAAAACGAGGAGAAAGGAATGTAGTTCTGATCAATGGTTTCCATTTTGAACATGCAAAGAATTCACTTGACAAGTCCAGGGATAAAATATTACAGGAGAAACCTTTCGATAGCAATTGTAGTGTTGGTTTACCCATCAGGCAAACAGCAGCTCACTTTCAAGCGCTCAGCATTTCAACCCTTTATGTAACAAAACTTATAAAATTCCTTTAACTCTTCCTCTTTTTCTAAAGAAAATGTCAAAAATACTGCTGAATATACTCCACACCGAACAAACCAATTCTGAAAATTCTTAGTACATATTTTACAATATACTTACCAGGAGTCTAGAAAAATCTGAATTCCCACCGTCTCCAGCAGCCCCGCCCGCTGTCTACATGCCCCAGCCCGAAGACTTCGAGTCCATGCTCGAGCCGAAGCCCCCGTTGAAGCCACTGCCCGACCC
The DNA here is from genome assembly GCA_004024945.1 of Uropsilus gracilis. Classification (NCBI taxonomy): domain Eukaryota; kingdom Metazoa; phylum Chordata; class Mammalia; order Eulipotyphla; family Talpidae; genus Uropsilus; species Uropsilus gracilis. The sequence continues at coordinate 2,792 of PVHY01034658.1, read as the reverse complement.
TGCATTGGACGCGGACCCCCAGCCTATGGCTGCGCCCGAGTTAGAGCCGCTATACGAGTTGTTGCCGGAACCAAAGGCCTGGTTTGGTTCCCGCTGCATGTTGCCTTGGCTTTGGTTATTGCCCGACGGGCCCGACTGGTTCTGCTGACTGGCGAGCATGCCCATCATGCCCCAGCTGCTCTGCAGCGCCGCCTGCGCCGCAGCCATCATGGCTGGGTTGATGCTGAAAGCGCCAAAGTTCATCCCGCCCCCCATGTTACTCCCCTGGTTGTTCCCCAGGCCCGCCCCGCCCCCTCTACTGTTACCAAACCCACCCTGGTTCCCAAAGCCGCCTGGATTACCACCAAATCTTCCACTTCTTTCTAACTGTCTATTGCTATTGTGCTTAGGCTCAGCATTGGATATATGTACGCTGATTCCTTTAATGATCAAGTCCTCTCCACAAAGAGACTGGGCAACCTATAAGAAATAAGGGATGTAAACAAAGGCGATTAAACCACTGGCCCACACGGCAAAGCAGCAACACATCTCAGACTTCATGCTATCATCTCAGCCGGAAGAAAAATAAGCAAAGGACGCGCGCTGCTCTCACATCGTAAAACAGCCTCAGCTCGTAATGGCAGTTAGTGGGCCGCTTACAACACCCCCAGTTGGACGCCAAACAGAGATGACATGTAAAGGTTCTGTCACAACTGTCTGCGGCCACGGACTTTCCAGTTTACAGGCCCAAAAAGCCTGACTAAGGATGGCATTAACCGAATGGGAAAAGTTCAAGAGAATTTACCTAATTAGCTGGGACAAAGGTATCAAAGAATAAAATACCTGATCATCTGCAAATGTAACAAAGGCAAAAGCCCTGAACGGTTTGGGAATGAAGACATCTACCACTTCTCCGTACTGGCAAAAGAACTGCCGCAGCTCGTCAGCAGTCATATCCTCTGTACAACGACCAACAAACACTTTTCTGCTTCTCAAAGGTTCATCTGGGCTTTGCTGCTCAAATCAAAAAGGAAGGAAAAACATCAGAAATATTTTATGAGCAGCAAAGCATTATGGAAAAGCATAGAACAAAACTTATCTGCTTTTTACATCGAGTCATAAAACGTAGGTACACTCTTATCGACTGATAACTTTTGCATTAGCACTTCTTGCGAACATTCCACGAAGAGTCAAGCTTTAAAGTTTCAAGCTCATGAAAGCATGTCCAGGGGCTCAAGAAAGGCGGAGACTGACCAACTTCCCGGGCAAAGACAGCAACGTCCGTCCGGGGTAAGCAGGGCTAATTTTAAGCGTGTCTGGCTCAAGTCAGGCTTTTTTTACAAGAGCAGTTTGTTCTGCTAGGCTCTGCTCGACAGGTAACTACGTAAGAAACTGTTAACATGCTAGAAGTAATAATAAAGCAAACAAAGCTTTACTTTGGAGAGATAATAAACTAAATACTTCAAACATGAAATATTCAACAAGCATTAAGGCCTAAAGATTCTTAGAACACACCCTGCCATTATCTTCCCTGAGTATATTCAATGTTTTATTTATGGTGTCTTCTTAGGAAGCTGTTAGCAAAAAATACCAAAGCAAAGTACCTTAGAGTTAGGGAGCTTACAGTCACACCACCGTCCATCAATCATATGTCGCTGTGACATTACTTTCACCTGGGTTTCATATTCCGTAAAACGAACAAAGCCAAACCCTTTTGAGTGGCCAGTTTTAATATCTTTCTTGACCTAGAAAAGATCACTCAAATTTATCAAAACCACACACAACCCAAACAAGAGTTCCCTGGCAATGGTTTTAAGTAGATGCTTACTTAAAACTTAAACCAAGTTGTTTCTGAGGTAAAAGCAAAAGCAGGGTTAATGCTGAGTGGAGATTAGGTTAGCAAGTAAAATCCACACGGCAGAATTCCAACATCTCAGAATGAATGCAATGATACATTAGATCTAGGCTTACGAACTCAATAGGAAACTCTCCCATCGACATGTCACAAAGAAAAAGGCTAATGTGTCACCACTATCCCTTAAGACTTCATGCACCGGACTTCACTACACCAAAAGCAAAACCCGTGGTACATGCATAAATGAAACAGTAGAAATCAAATGTCTTCCCGGCTCCCCGAGTACACATGTAATGAGAATCAACAACACTCTCTGCTGAACGGAGAGACACAGCACTGAGACAGAGGTTCTAGGAGCGCGGACACAGGTCAAAATGAAGTCGAAGTTTACCTGAACCATAAGGACCTCTCCGAAAGTACTGAAATACTCTTTCAGATCCTGTTCCGTCGTTTTCCATGGAAGCCCCAACACTATCAAGTCAGATGTTTTCTGTACTGCTCTTTTCACTTTCACTGCTGATGAAGCATCTGTCTCATCCATTTTCCTTTTATTATCTAAACAAATGAGCAGAAATCTTTTAAGAACTCTTCATTTAACGCTTCTTAAAGCACACTACACCTACTCCACCTTCTACACCTGAACATCTGAAGCAGAGACTCGAAGCTCCGTAAGACTGTGAAAACTTTTCAGAAGAGCAATGTTTGCTGTCGAGGCCAGAATAAACTGAGCGCTTTTCCCACGAGAAGCCAGGGACAACTGCACCGCCTCCCCTTTCAAAAGAGCATCAAGGCCGGGCACGGTGGCTCGTGCCTGTAAGCTTCAGCCTATAAAGTGGCCGGGGCCAGGGATCGCGGTTCGAGTGCCGCTGGGGACACGTAGCGAGACCTAGTTCCAAAAAAATTGTTGGGCGTGGTGGCGCGCGCCTGTCATCCCAGCTACCTGGGAAGCTGAGGCTCC
>PVHY01034657.1:0-10299 GCA_004024945.1 Uropsilus gracilis | reverse complement strand
GCAAGCTCCTATGAACCACTCCAGTCATACTCATTAGTCCTCTGTTCCACTTCTCAGGTTAGATGTTGGTGGAGAGCAAAAATATGTCTTTGACACAGGGTTGATTTCACAGGAAGGTTTAGTGAAATCTGGGATTGCTCTTAAGAGAGGTGCTCTCCTTGATATCAAAGAGATGTGCCTCATAAATTGTGTTAGGAAGCTTTCTGTTTTCTTCATTTTTGAGAAGAGTTTGAGAAGTATTGATATCAGTGGCATCACTGATAGCTTTTGTAGAATTCCCTAGTCAAACCATTTGATCTTGAGTTTTTGTTGTTTTGGAAGACTTGTGCATACTGTTTCAATTTCCTTGTTTATACTTAGTCTGTTAAAATTTTCTATTTCTCCCTAATTCAAATTTGGAAGGTTGCATGATTCTAGGAAGGTGTCCATTTCTGCTAGATGACTCAATTTTTGGCACAAAGATTTTCACAGTAGTCTCTTATGAGCCTATGTTTCTGGTGTATACATTATAAACTCTCTTCTTTCATTTCTGATTCTATATATTAAAATTTTTACTTTTGTCTTAGTGAATCTTACTATAGGTTTATCTATTTTGCTTATATATATATAAATGAACCAGTTCATTGATCTTTTGTACTATCTTTTAAACTTCTATTTTATTTATTACCTTTCTATTTTTTATTATTTCCTTCCTTCTAGTGGCTTTTGGTTTTATTTGTTCTTGTTTTATAGAGCCTTGAGATGTAGAGTTAATTTTTTTACACTTTGTTATTTTTTAATGTGGGCCTATATGAAACAGGGTATCAGGAAGTGGGCGACCAAAGAAGGCTTTTCAACTTTGACTTTAACACATACAGGCCTGCTTCCAGAAGCAGACTACACACTGTTCATTAGCATTTACACTGATCACCTTTACCATTGATATGCAAAAGCCAGCAGTTTTCTCTGCCTTCAGCTCCAAAAACTGCAGAAGAAAAAAAAAACTTAAAAACACAGTTTAAACTCTACACCATCCTCAGCCTTCTCAACCAAAATACCAAACCAAAGCAAGACTATCAGTGCAGACTAATTAATTTCTAACAAAGTGATTTCTAATTATCCTAATAACTGCAAAAGAAACATGTAAGTAAGACTCAGATTACTTTAACATTGTCCAAAACCTTTCTCAGCATTGTCCAAAGTCCTTTCCCAGATTGCCCAGAAATCCTCAGTCTCTCAGTCCTGATCATCTCACCAATGTCAGCCAGTCAGAGTTCCTCTCCACATGTTTGAAGACTTCTTTCTTTGGGGTGCACCTGTGGCGTGCTCCTCCTTGTCTTCTATGCTGCCTTCTCCTTGTTGTCTTCAGGTAGCAGGAACTCATGGTACCAAACGAGCCAAATTCACTTTCTTTTCAGGCCTGTCTTTTGCACGGCCTCTCGCAGACATGAGTTAAACTCAGCATAAGAAACTCCAACACAGAGTTCAAATCTGCAAACCTCTTAACTGCATTTCGCACACATGCAGCTAGCCTGGGCCAGCCAAGGGTTGCAGGCCCCTGGTTGGCCACATGGCCAAGCTCACATCTTTATTCTACAAGATGGCCGATTCCCATCTCTCCTCCACTGAATCTCTCTATCCGATCTCCATATTGCCTCTCCTATCTAAATTCGAATCCTTCTCTTTGTTTGCACACCCTTTATATAGCCTCATTTCCAGCCTTCCGGGAAACCTGTTTCACCTTGACCATTTCACTTCTTTCTCCCCCTCCATCTCCCTGAAGGGAAATTCCAACTAAGGTCATTCTCCCATTTTAGCATCTGTCCTTGAAATCTACAATCTTAAACAGGAGACAATGGGGGCAGGGGTAGCACACCATATCATATATTGCCATAAACTTCCTCTTAGTGTTTATGGTCTTCTCTGCATCCCATGCATTCAGATATCTTGTATTTTCATTGCCATTTGTTTCTAAGTGTTTTTAATTTCTCCTTTGATTTCCTCATCAGCCCAATAGTCATTTAGTAGTATATTGCTTAGTCTCCACATATATGAGCTGTTTCCTGTTTTCTTACTGTAGTGGATTTCTATTTTCATGGTGTTGTGGCTAGAGAAGATATTTGAAATGATTTCAGTCTTCATAAATTTATTGGCATTTTTTTTGTGGTGCAACATATGGTCTGTCCTTGAGAATGTTCCATGTGTACTTAAAAAGAATGTGTACTCAGGTTTTTGTGGGATAGAATGTCAGAATGTCTATTAAACCCATCTGGTCTAATTTCTCATTTAGAGCTGTTGTTTCTTTATTGATCTGTCTGGTCAATCTGTCCATTAATCTGTCCTATAATCCCAAATTATATATAATGTTATATATCATTGTTACCTCAATGCAAAATTATACAATAAAAACTATATAATAAGAAAAGACGGTTAACATGTAAACTTCTCTCATTAAGAGGGTTTCCTCAGCGTACTGGAGAAACCTAATTTTACTATCTTCAGAGGAGAAGGCAGGTCTACGTACATTTGTTTTCCATGTTTTTCTTGGTAAGCTTCCTAACTGGTCTTCTCCCCTTTCTCATCAACCTCCCTTTACTTAGTTAATATCTTTAGTAAGGTTTCTGAGTCCATGAGGTCATGCTGTAACCTTCCCATGTATGCAGTAGTTATACATGCTATTATTAAGCTTCTTTTTTATTTTTTCTCCTATCAATCTGTTTGATGTATGTTTGATTACTTTCCAGCCAAGAAGAACTCAAATGGATGAGTTCCTTTGCACCCAAAGGTATCTTAGTTATAACCAAATTATGTTCCAAAAGAAAAACATACCATATATATTTGTCCATGCATGAAAGGTAGATGCATTAAGAAAGAGCTTTAAAAAAACCCAAAATTCAGAGTAATACTTATTCAGTTCTTTCATTTGTATTAAGAATACAAAGGTAGGGGTATAACTGACTATGTGTACATGATATTTTGAAGTATAATAGTTCAGCATACTGAACAAATATTTTGGTATTGGTAAACAGGATGCCCACTGGTCCTAGCATTAACAGGGTATTGGAGATCCCCTATAGCTAAATTTTTAAAAGCTCCTTAGTTATAGATTGGAATTCTTGGGGTAGAGGTAGGTAGAACTCCTGGGACTTGAAGTTTTGAATCTTTACCAATCTGTAGGGAAATATTTAAAATATTTTAACAAACTGTGCTTATACATGCTAAGAGCAATAAGTTGCTTCTTCTGGAAAAGAGGGTGAACTTGAGGGCAGGCAGGACTTATTGTTCAATGTGCTCTTTTGTTCTGCCTAAAATGTTTGTCTGAATTCTGTTTACTCATGTACTTCTACATAGAATTTCATTTTGTTCTATTCCGGAGATAGGTCTTAGAGAATTTGAAAACTGAACATTTTCTTCCAGTTGTCTAACTCTAGTCTTTCAGTAGCCTCAGACTATTTTAGTTCCATTTTGTTAGAAACTCCTCTACCAAGAGCTTTTCTTTCATTTTCCTCTTGCTCCTGGGGAATGAAAAACCTGGCCAAACTTCCCCTCTTTATCAGCCTCCACTTCCAATCCCCAACATTGGTACATACATCTCCTTTTGTTATTTATCTTGAGTTTCTTGTTTCTCCACCTACCAGACTTCACCTCCATTACTAAATAATATAGGCATCACTTTGCCTAATCTTGTCCAGAAAATAGGCACTTTCATGTATTCATACACTTTTGCGTATGTAGAACCTTCATTTACAAAGGTGTTATCTATGCATCAGCACTAATGGTAATAACTTTTGTTTTCGTGATAATAGCTCATGTTGTTGTGTTTGTACCTCCAACTGCTTAGTACAGAACCTCCCCGTAAGTCTTCCCAGTCTTAGTAGAAAACATAATACTTCTACCAGTGTGTTCCCTCCCATCTTTTCCAGTTCTACTTTCCAGTTCGGGTCCTTGTCTGTCACTAGGGGGCAGCAGTGTCTCTTCTCAGTCATTGTCACTCTCTCCCAAAGTCGCTCAAACAGCAAGAGGAGACTATTTTAACTTTTGCTTTACATTTTTTTACACCCAGGACCCAACAGAGCACAACTTTGTGCAGTGTCTCACAGAGCTCCTTGCCTCTCTACCTCAGTTTCTTCCTCTAAAGGTTATGCCTATGAGGGAACCAAGGAGGCAAATTGGGAGACATGACATTTCCTTCCCACTCCTAACTTTACTCCAAGTTTCTAGTCTCATCTCACCCAATGCTGCCACAAAACCACCCTCAAGTAGCTCCTTCCTGCAAACAGGTTAGCTGCCCTTTCAGCTTTATCAGTGCTGATTCTTAATGATGGGCTCAAGTTGAAATTGGCCACACCTGTTCTATTCCAACTTACCTGGCCTCCTGGTGATTATCTGTAGTCATGTTTGTCTTTCTCCCTTAAACTGTGGGATTCTTGCATATGAGATCCTAACTGTGTGGTATGGCGTTCTTCTCTCTAGCACTCAACTTCTGGCTACTACTTGAGAGACCTTGACAAATACTTTAGAAAGACTCATTGGACACAGTGAATAAGTGGAGACAAACAGGGAAGCCTCTTGTCTTTACCAAAGGAATACTCAAGCAACAGAGAGGGAGGGAAGCATCCTTGGAAAGAGTCTTCCATCCTAAAATGCAGCCACTCATCTCCTCAGGCTTGAGAGTGCCAGGGATTTCTGGCATTTCTGAGAGAGGAATAAGTTAAGCTGTGTTATGATGAATAACTGTTCGATGAATTTCTTCTCTTTGTATATCAAAATGATTGAAAAAACAAGGACAAAACCATGATGATAGGGTACAGTATGGGAAAACATATTGATCAGAACAAGGAAAAGCAGATGACACACAGGGAGAGAACATTTTATTTGTCACATTCCAAATTCAGAAAATATAGTTAACTCAATGTTCAATTCACCTAAATATTTATAGTACAGTTAAAAGCAATAGACTGTGGAATGGGTTTCTCAAGGTTGGATGTTGGGTGTTTTTTCCTTATTATTTACTAGTAGTTAGTCTGCTATCATGTGATAGATCACTAAGCATGATTGACTCTTCAACTAAGACCAAAAAAAAAAAAAAAATCTAACTACCTGGCTTTTTCTCTGAGAAGCAAACCCATGAGTTAGAGACAAAGCAAACTCTCAACTAGTGTGTGAGACAAATCAAGGTATTAATTCTATTTACTGTTACAATAATACCTAACACTTACTTCAATGAGTGTTATTTGCAGAAATTGGAAAAAAATAAGGTTATGAGGACTTCTTGGCAATCTGATAAACAATCATAGTTATTGGAATTATTTTAGAGGTGAAGAGTGACAGTTTAGATTGAGAGAGAGTAGAGGGAGAGACTAAACAATAAGTTGGTAATCACAAAGCAGGTAAGAAGTCTCTAATTTCAACGTATGACCTCTTTACTATCAGAGCCTCTCCACATGGACAATGTTATGTAAAGTCTTCAAATGAAAACATGATTTTCATGCCTGGTCACATGTTTTAGTTTTTCTCATCTATGAACATAGGAAGACTTGATGGAGAGAAGCTAACTGACCTTCTAAGTAAAGAAGTTTAGTAGCTAGACGGATCGTGGTATTGTCTCTCCCCTGTTACCTGGTTCCATTTTACTTTCCTGCTCCAGTTCTTGATAACCCAGCCTACTTAAAGCACACCAGAAAATCAGTTTTCCAATCCAGCCCTCAATGCATCTACCACCGTTCAATAGACCAGTCAGTGTTTGCTGAAGGCCCACTCTACTGTTCCTGGAACAGGGTGGGACCTGCCAAAACGGGACCAGACGGGGTCCCTGACTCCCTGGTGCTTGTAATCTAGGTGGAGAGACAAGACAAAAACAGATGACACAATTGCAGAATCTGACAGAATGTAATAAAGTGCTAAATTGTGTGGTACAGACAATTAGAGAACAAGACAGTATATAATAAAGTGCTAATTGTGTGGTACAGACAATGAGTATAATAGGAGTTCAGGGAAGAGATGGGTAGTGTGGGCTGCAGTCTTCAGGGAAGGCTTCTCATCATGTCATACCACGTTTCTCCAGGGCATGATGGGAAGTTGAATATGAAAGAAATAGAAGATGGATTAAGAGCAGAAAACTGTGCTCTCTTCTCAGTCTGGATGAGGACAGAAAGAGAAAGAATTCTTTGAAAGATGGCATTCTCTATTGACAATGAAAATCAGATAGCGAAAATAAATGCTTTTTTTTTCCTTATTAATTGTGTTTTGGAAAATTTTCCACAGAAATGTTTAGTCATATTTTAAATTGTTTAAAATGTACTAGGGGAGTTCAGTATGGAAAGAAATCATATCATAAATCCTTTTTGTTAATGAATAATAACTTTGCATGATAATGACTTACTAGCTACCTGACTTACAAAATACCTGAAAGCTAGAAAATAGCTATTCTTGCACACTACTGATGTGGTTGGTAGACTTTTGCAAAGTAATTTGACAGTGGGCAACTCAAATTCGGAAAGTTTGCATATTCTTCAACCTCTAGTTTCATTTCTGGGAATTTATCCAAAGGATGTAATCATGACTGATTGCAAGAATAACGTTCATCTGAAGATAACACAGAATTGAGAGAAATTGGGGTCAATGCAAACACCCCTAAATAGAGTACTAATGAAATAAATTAGCACATATTTATAAAATTGAATGTGTAGTCACTAAAATGCATAGGGAAAAAATATTCTGTTTTTCTTAAAAAATAAGTTTTATGCAGAGAACTATAGATGTGGGGCAAGTTTATACATAATTGCTTCTTTATGTAAGAAATTTCCAAGTGTTTTCCAAGCTATGTGATCTATACTGTAATAGAACCTATGTTTATATGATTTAATTTGTTTTTAAATTTTTGATAGCCATAATTTTAAAAATTACTAAAGAATTTTAGTCTACTACATTGTATAATTTTTAAGTGTACATCATTGCAAATGAAAATCCATATATATTGGTTTAAGTTGGCACTACAAGTCTAGTTCCATCCTTCACCACACAATTGACCTAACTTGCTCCTCTCCTTCTCCCTTGTCTCCTGGTCACCACTAATTTGGTTTTATAGTCTAAAAGTTTATTTTTGCTTTATTTAGCTCACTTGTTTTTAATATACCAAATATGAGTGAAATTACACAGTGTTTATCAGTTTTTATCTGATATATTTCTCTAAACTAATATTCTCTAGATCTGTCCAAATTGTTGTAAATGACCTTTCATCAATTTATTTTGGCTTATCATAGAATAGTATTTATTTGTGCTTATATAGACATACATGTATTATATACATGTATACATATATTATCACACACATAGATGCGGTATCTTCTTTAGTCAGATGTGTATTGATGGATAATAATGTTTCTAACTCTTGATTACTGCTAATAATACTACATGGACAGTTATAATTGTACTGTTATCCAGTGAGCATTCTTAAAATGTGGAAGATCTCTCCTGGTAGGATTACTACAGACCAAGGGGGTAGAGGTAGAAATAGATTAGGACTGAGGATCTCATGCAACAATGTTCTAGGCCAAGAAACGAAAGAAGTATTATTTCATTCTTCCTAGAATTATAAATAATTCCTATTTAGCAAAATGTTTTTCTTGTTTTTGTAAATTCGAATCAAAGTAGAATGTGTGCACATACTTGTTCAGTTTTATCCAAAGGCATATTTGAGAGGGAGAACAAAGTGGGTAAAAAGTCCAGGATATGGATCAATTCTTAAGAACTCTGGATTGCTGAAAAATGTTGTACCAAAACAATGTGGTGTGTTCTAAAGACTTACCTTAAATGAATTAATGACTTTAACATAAAGACTACAAGGACAGGAAGTAAAATTTCTTTTAGGGATTATGTCAAAAACCCAAGTTTGAGACCTCTGGTAAATCTGTGATCCAGGTCAAATCAAACCCTGCTTGGAAAACATGGGGGAGGATGTGGAATTATGAAAAAAAAAAAAATCAGGAAATATCTGGAAAGGGTTTTCCATTTCTAAAGAGAAAACAAAACACTTTGACTGTGCTGAGAACTTTTGTTTAGAACTATTTTTGAAAGGAGCCTTTCTCTGAAGTATTTCAATACAAAAGCACTTTATTGGTTCATCCTATGACTTGATTTTGTCTTCCATTTTCTAGACTTTTAACTAATTTAAGATCTTAAAATATACATGCTTCAACCCATTTACAGTTAATATTGTCTATTTTTATCTCTAGCTTCTCATCTTTCAGTTGGCCCAGTGAAAAGAAACTGCAGTGAAGTCAGAATGTCACTTCCTTTTCTAAAATCCACAAAATGTAGAGGAAATCTGTGCATAGTCAGTTATTTTGGAAGTCAGAGCTTAACTAAAATTGGGATATATTTGCTTCTCTTTGAGGAATCCACATTCTAGAGGCCTTCTTTTACTGAGAAGAACTTAGGAGAACTTATTCTTGCAGATTGCCTTGTCTTCCAGTTGATTTGGGTGAATCATCCCGCTGTGCTGAGATTTTTATTGGGTGGCATAGCAGTATGCTCAGCTGGAGGGAAAGGGGCATGTATATGGCAATAAAGTATTTCTGACAAATGGCAGACTGAGCTGACAAGGACAAGCCTTTCCTCCCACTGCTGCCACACAGAAACCCTACTTGAAATGTGGCAGCAATTTAAAATATTTATATACAACCAATATTGAAAAAGCAAGGGAAATATTCAAGTTCTTGGTATGAAGAAAGAATTTTAGAACTAGAGTGGCAACTGTAGCTAATGTTGAACCAGCGTATAGGTCCTAGAAATCTGGAGGATGAGGTGTTGATATTGTAGGTACAAGATGTGTGGCTTCAGACCAAGTTTTGACAGAACATCATGGCTGTGACTGTCAGACTTAACAAATTAAAATACATGATATCCAGTTAAAATTGAATTACATGTAAGCATTGAATCATTTTTCCAGTATAGCTTCAAAGTTGAAAGGGATATACCTATGCTAACAAAGTGATTATCTGAAATTCAGTTATATTGGGTATCCTGTATCTTACCTTGTAACACCAACTGTGACAGAATTCTACCAACAGATCCTGGAACTCAAGAGGGTACTTCACCCATGAGGAAACTATTAGAGAAAACATTGTTAACTTGTAAAGAAGTAGACTGGAAGTTTTGTAGTCACTTTGGAGCTGTGGAATGGAAAATGTAAGTGTCCCTCTAATTTTACTATGAATAGTTATATGACTCAAATTTTATAACCTATGGGAAATAAAATTCTCATTTGACTTTTGAATATTCAGTTTCACCAGAAATAAGTGTTGTATTTGATCACATTAGTATCCATTGTAATAATCCAGTCTGTTGATGTGAAATCCTAATAAAAAATTACAAACCAATGAGGAAATGAATCACCCTGAAAGGAAATCCAAAAGTAAACTAAGCAGAAAAATTAGCTACCCAAGAACTGGGTTAACTTAAAAAATATAAAAGACATTATGAAATAAGTGACTTTTAAATGTCAGAGACATACAGAAAGGAGTAGAATGAAAGAATTATTTCTTAGAAAAAAGGAATAACTTTATTTGAAAAAGAACCCATTGAGAAGTATAAAAATTAAAAATTTCCTTGTTGACATTCGAAACTGAAAAGGATAGATTCAATAGCACACTGGACATCTGAAAAGAATAAATGAATTGGAAGAAAGAAAGATGACAATCACCCAGAAGGCAGTACAGAGGCATAATAAAGTAGAAAAATAAGAGCACAAATAGAAATGGAGGTTGGAATGAGAAAGTAACACACACACACACACACACACACATACATATATGCAGGTAGGCATAAAGAAAGTAAAGACTAAAGAGAACAGGGTTATAATTGTTAGTATATAACACCAGTACTTAAAAAAAAGTGACCCTAAACTATAGAGGCCTGAACAAGACAAAAAAATTTTTTTTTCTTTCTTTCTCATCACACTTCAGATATCAAAGTAGAGATGTACTATTGTGCTTTTCCCCCAACAATCTATCTTTTTTTTTTTTTTTTTTTGAGATTAGGTCTCACTATTTTTGCCTGTGGAACCACAGGCTCTCGTTGCCCCGGGTACCACGGACTCAAGCAATCCCTAGCCTCAAGCTTCCCAGGTAGCTGGGATTACAGGCGTGCTGCGCCACCACACCCAGCTATTTTTTTGGAACTAGGTCTTGCTACGGGCCCCAGGTGGGACTGGAACCACGATCCCTAGCCCCGGCCACTTCATAGGCTGAAGCTTATAGGCACAAGCTACCGTACCCAGCGTCCTTCTGTCCCATCTTGAGTGGTACTATTGCGTTTTCC
>PVHY01034656.1:0-10276 GCA_004024945.1 Uropsilus gracilis | reverse complement strand
TTTTTTTTTTTATTCGAACAGTACTGCATTATAACACTGTCTTAGGACCAGGTGTGTCTCACTAAACACCAATGTGTGTTCCCACCTTGTGGACAAGCTCGCTGCTCAACCTCAAGTTCTGCATCCCCTTACTATTGCAGGACCTGTAGGGCAAATGTTTTTGCCCTTCCACCAGTAGCCTCTATGACCAGCACCTGTGGTACTGTACCCTCCCCATGATTATATACCTATGTGCACATGTGCAAATGGGCTCACCTGGGCCTAGGAGGGAGTGGAGAAAAGGGTGACATCACCGTGGGGGGAGGCGAATTCAGGGGGACTTGAATGACTGTTTGCCTGCTGGTTATTTTCCCCTGCTCTGATTTAAATCCTGTGAAGATGATGCTAAGGGCTCTGATGTTCTCATTTAGCTGTTAGACCCGATGATGAATCACCTTGAATTGGGATGTTTGCAAAACAGACCTCACTATTAAAGTGGGGGTTTTCCTGGTTTGTAGGGTTTACAAAAAGATGTCACTAAATGACATCTTGTTCCAGACTTTTAATGGGCTCAACACAGAGATGGCTTCCTTTGCCACACTCTGGATTCCGCAATTAGTCACCCGGAAGTCGAGGGCAATGCCAGGAGCGTCTATTTTAATTAATTAATTAATTAATTAATTAATTAATTAATTTTGAGACTAGGTCTTGCTATTTTTGCCCATGGAACCGCAGGCTCACGTTGCCCAGGGTACCACAAACTCAAGCAATCCCCAGCCTCAGCTTCCCAGGTAGCTGGGATTACAGGCGTGCGCCATCACACCCAGCTACTTTTTTGGAACTAGGTCTCGCTACGGGCCCAGGCAGTATTCAAACCATGATCCCTAGCCCCGGCCGCTTCATAGGCTGAAGCTTACAGGCACGAGCCACTGTGCCTGGCCAGGAACTTCTATTTAAGAGCTCAGGTCAGAGACCCAGGTGGGTGAAGGTCACTCTTCATATTGTCTCTCACTTCCTGTTGTGGAAAGTTCCAGTCTTCATAGAGGCCACATTGATGGGGTGAGGTGTGTGGGGGGTCTATCTAACATTCTATCCTGAGACTGAAGAGTGGTGATGAGCAGGTGTCCTCCCCAGTGTACCCGAGGCAGATGTACTCTTCACTCAAGAGGTGGGGAAAGGGGAGAATAGCCCCATTTGTTCATTCATCCTCCAGCACCAGGGCAGCCTGGAGGGCTGGTCTGAGCTTCCATTTACAAAAGGTTCAGGGTTCTATAACCCCCTTTCCCATTTGGGCAGTCCTACCTTCTAAACTATTCTCTGCTCCCAGCTCCTAAGCTCATTCTGAGAACTCCAGCCCTGTTCCTCAAAGATATTGGGGTGCTGAGGGGAGTGTGTTGCATGTCTGGGATAACCTCTGAACTCCTCACCGCTGCTGCCAGGAATCAGAAAACTGAACCTGCCACCAGCTGCTCTGGAGGCAAAGGGGGTGGGAAGGTTGCTGTTGAGGGCACATGGAGGAGGGGGTTGTGTTGCTAGGGCTTTGGTGGTGACTTGAGGATGTTAATGACAATGGAGACTGGCTGAAGTCAGCTCAGTAGAAACAGCAAGGTGGAAAATACCCCACTTTATTAGACTCAGCCTGGATCTTCTCCCAGAAAAGCAGATGGGGAAGAAGATGCTTGGTTTGCTTAATTAAACTGAATGACGGTGCGCTCTTCTAAACCGTGGAGGGGAAAGTCTTCGGAGACAGACAGATGGGGTTTGGGTAGGGGTGGGGTATGTCCAGGGCTGACCTGCTACCTGCTCTCTTTAGGAACCTGGCTGTCATTTCCTTAAAGAAGAGTGAAACCGATGAGCACCCCCACCCTGCCTGGCACCATTGCCTTGGGGCGAGGATAGATGGGGCTCCGGAGCACAGACTCCTGGTCCTCGCCTCATTTGACAGTCCCCATGGCTCCCATGTCTTCCCTACCTCATGCCCAGGTGACTCATCACTGGCATAATGCCAGTCCATCCTTAGTGCGAGGTGGGGAAGTGGAGTCATAGAACTGGGCTTCCCACATTGATAATCAGGCTCTATTCCCATAGACACTGGGGAGTTAGTGGTGTCCTTATAACCAAACAAGAGGGAGTCACTTATTTGCATTTTTCCTCTAGCTTCTCCTGGGGCCTAAGATGGAGGATCCTCCATCCACTTTGCCTACTGATTTCTGGGGACCCTTGCCATTCTAGATCTGCTTTCTCCTTTGGATTTTCCCTTCCATTGCCATGGTCCAGCTGCACTGGTGATCGGCACCGTTGATGGGTAGGAGGGTCTTGGTGCTGAAGGATACAGGTCTAGAGCTGATAGTTGGATTTCCATACAGTGGAAGTAAGACTTAAATCTAGTCTTCCCATCCAAGTACTAACCAGGCCCGACCCTGCTTAGCTTCCGAGATCAGATGAGATTGGGCGCGTTCAGGGTGGTATGGCCATAGACTAAATCTAGTCTTCCAAGACATACTCCCTTTCATGATCTGGCCCAATAAAGCTTCAAGAAGAATGGGGTATATGTTTCTCCTAGGGTTGCCCATCTAGACTGGGTCCTCCAGTCTAGACGTTTGACAACCAGAGGATCTCACTGTTACTCAAACACTCAGGGCCCCACTATCTCCTGGGATGGTTTCTGCTTGGTGACAGATGCAGTGTAGTTGGAAGACACTGAATTCTTCTTGAATTCAGGGTAGGAGGCAAAGGACACCAGAGAAAGCATGAGTGGCCACATGGTAAGATAGGAATTACATGGATTTACATGAACTGATTGTGGAAATGACAGTGGAACGCTTGGTTCCTTAAAGATTGGTGATGACAGGACTTGCTCAGATTCATGTCAAATTTGTCAACTAGCAGGAAATTGAATTTGTAGTAGTTATGTGATTAAATAAGTTCCCTACATTCTACTTCAATTACATAATAGCAATAAGAACACCTACCAGATAGAGATGCTATGATGTTAGGCACATAGTAGGTGTTCAACAAATGTGAGGAGGTAGATGATAATGGTGGCGACAGTGGTGATTGTGGTAATGGTAGTGGTGATGATATAGTGATGGCGATGTTGGTATTGGTGATGGTGGTGGTGACAGTGAATATAGTGGTGGTGGTGGTGGTGGTGGTGATGGTGGTGATGGTGATGATGGTTATATAATGGTGGTGGTAATGATGGTGCTGATGGAGGTAGAGGTGTTGGTGATAATGATAATAATCAAAATGGAGATTTATATCTTTAATCTTCTCCTGTGGGGAATATTCACTTGGAAATCTGTCTACTTTTATGCCTTTCACTGTTCATGAAAAATAGTGTAACTCCAGTTAAGCTTATACAGTTTAAGCAAAGTATTAAGAAGTGCCCATTTATCATTGTCTTATTATGTTCAGGTTATCTAATTGTCCTTGAAGAAAATACTTGTTTATCAAAATAATGTCTATTTTCTTTTTGGAACACTATAACACTTTTTTGCTTGCAATGTAATAATCTTTTGGTTTTGTTATTGTTTCCTAAGTTAACTCTTTTGGGAGATCCTTTTGATAAGCTAAAAGCCTTGAGTGGATATTTAAATAACTTAACCTATTAAGTTGACAAAAAATTAGCATTATAGCAGGAAAAAAGGCTTTTGCTGTGAAACCCAAACAACACGTGTATTTGTTTTAACCAGGCTAGTTGTTTCAATCAGCATGATGAACTTAGTGTCATCTTGGGGCTCTTAAATACATATGACATGACATTGTATATAATTTGAGGGGGTTTCCTCATGATGTTTTTTGATTTGTGGTTAGCCCACCTAGCTTCTTTTTGTTTCGTTTTGTTTTGTTTTGTTTTGTTGTTACTGCTTTGGTCCAGAGTCCTTTCTACTCCTGCCACCTTTTTCAGGATGCGAGGGCTTTCCCTCTGGCCTGAGTTGAGTGTGTCTGCTCCACACAGGCTCTGCTTTTTTTGCTGGCACATGCACCACTCACCCTTTAAGAGCCTCTCCCGTTCTGTTTGACCCAACATCTGTGTCTGTTCATTGTGGTGACCAGAATAAGGATGCATCTTAACAGGAAGTGTGACTCATTTCCACCCATCAAGTTCCAGTGCCAGGGGTTCCCATTAGTACCCTGAAATGGTGAAAAGCTTCTGAAGCAACTGAACTTGGTGGTTACTCCCACTGACACAAGGCCAGGGCACCACCGGCCCTGGAGTTAGAGTGTTGGGTGACAATGCAGTGACCTCTATGGTTGTGTCTGCCCAGTGCTCTGCTTGTCTTTTGTGTGAATCTGGTGATGGGATCTCACTGGCAGAGCAGGAATGCTGAGCCAGAGCAGGGAGCTACTTGTGGTGGAGGGCAGAACGGGGCCAGCATTCCAAAAGTATCCCACTGAAGTGTGCAGTTTAGGTGTCCCGGGTGAGAGACGCCAGCCTTTATTCCGCCTTGGGCCACAGATCCTTGGATCTGAAGAAGGTGTGCTGGACATGCACTAGGAGGCAGATCTTTGCCTCAGGATCTCTTCTCCCTCCCTCTTGGGTTAGCAGATAAGTGTTGCAGGGAGATGCTTGCTTTTCTCCACCACTTTTTCTGAGTCTCCTGTCCTGATAACTCTGAGGTTTATCGGAGACACACACAATCCATTTTGGGAAACAGGCTGCCATCACCTGGAGAGTGCTTTCTAGAACATCTATCCTGTTAAGATTGTTTGAGAAAGCTGAGCCCAGAGCCCACATGTTTGTCCTGCCTGCGCTAGGTGAGGATGCTGTGGTCAGCTGGGGATACTTATCTCTGTTCTTCTTTATGTTGGTGACTGAGGAAACAACCATTATGTTGTAGAAGCGTTGCACGCACACCCCAAGGAAAAGGCTTGGTTTATCTAAAATTTTCCATTGCATTTAGGAGTGAATCTGCATCATAGCAATTTGCTATTTTCTGCTCCAGGGACTGAAAAGCATACATAAGCTCAAGTAACTTTAGCTGCTTCCCCCAAACATGCCCTTGTCACTGAAATACGTATTATTGTCTTCAAGAATCTAAGACGAGAGGAATTTGCCTTTAATTGTTTGATCACGCTATTATTAAAATACAAGGACTTCTCGAACAGGACCAGGTCAAGTTGCCCACTGCAGCACTGCTGACATCTGGTTGGATAGTTCTTTGGGGTGGGGGCTTATTGGGTAAATGAGTTGATGAGGCTTTTTTCTCCATTAGCCTCAATAACCAGCATTGCACCCTCCCCATGATTGTACATCCCAGGCCCAGAGGGCATACGTGAGTGGGCTCACCTGGGTCTAGGAGGCAAGGATAAAAGCCCCAAGAGGAGAGTACAGGAGACTTCCAGAGAAAGAGCCCAGAGAAAGAGTGTAGGGCTGGAGAGCTGAGGGGCTTGCCTGCCTCCTAGCCCCCGTGCCGTGCTGCCTAATTGGCCCAGCCTCCCTGCCAGGAACCTGTACCTGGTTCCCTGAGAGCATTAAAGCCTATAAAAGCACCAAAGCTCTGACATTCTTCTTTAGCTGCTAGAGCCAACAGTGAACCAGATGGCATAGTAGCTGTACAGGGCTGTCCTGAGCTAGCAGGATTTTTAGCACTATCACCCGATTCTACACACCGGTTGCTACTTACCACTAGCACCCCCTCTCTTCAGTTCTAGGATGGGACAACCAGTGATATCTCCAGGAATTGCCAAATGTTCTATGGCATAATAACATTGCCCCCGCTGAAAACTACCACTTTAGAGACAACAAGGACCTTTATATATATCTATATATATATATATAGATATATATATATATAGATAGATAGATAGATATATCTATATCTATTTTTTTTTTGAGACTAGGTCTCACTACTTTTTGCCTGTGGAACCGCAGGCTCTCATTGCCTGGGGTACCACAGACTCAAGCAATCCCCAGCTTCAGCTTCCCAGGTAGCTGGGATTACAGGCGCGCGCCACCACACCCAGCTATTTTTTTGGAAGTAGGTCTCGTTACCGGCCCCAGGCAGGACTCAAACCACAATCCCTAGCCCTCGCTGCTTCATAGGCTGAAGCTTACAGGTACGAGCCACAGAGCCCGTCAACCTTCATATTTTTAAAATGTTCTATTTTGTATTATTATACAATATTGGTCACGTTTGCATGGGTGTACTGCACCCCTTATTCCCCAACCCAATGTTCCTTTCTCCATTCCCCCCTCTCAATCCAGCTCCTCTTGCTGCAAGCTGTTGGTCCGTATTTGGCCCACTGATCTTTTCTTTTTCTGGAACTATGTCCATTTTTCCTGGGTGCAGACTTGCACTCCTGGACAGCAACAGATGAAGCTGCTCAGATCTCCAGGAGTAGCTGAGGCAGATAGTCAGGCCGGGCACATCGTGAACTTGTAGGGCCGATCTGGTGCGTTTCTCCAGGATCCTTTCTGATGTCTGTCGCACGCTGCTGCTTCTGTGCCTGCCACACAGTTCTGATATCTGGGTTTGGGAGTCCCACTCCCAGCCGCTGGCAGTGGAGGCGTTCCCTGCTGGGGATAGACTTCCCCAGGTGGTTGGTTCAACTCCTCTCCTCTGTCTGTCTTAGCAGTTCTGCCAGGGGACCACAGCCACATTGTTGCAGCTTTCTTCCCCTATTGATTGGTAAGGGAGGGAAACTCATTCAAGCTGCACATTACTATGGGCCTAGGCTTTGATTCCCCAGGTGCCAGGGATGATGTGGGTAGAAATCTGCACAGGTCACCTCAGTTGCTGGTTCTCACCTTCGTCTCATTGGTTCCTGACACACTGCTTGTCCCACTCAGGTGGTGAGTGCATCCAGGACTGTTACTACTTCCTTTCCTCTCCATTATTTCTGCAGCTGGAGAGACTGGATTTCTCATTCCTATTACAGGCAATGAGGACCTTTCGTGATGCCCTAAGTACATTTCCTGTGCTCCATCTCTGTTTAAAGAAAGACACAAGTGCCTTCTGAGTCATTTGCATGGAAGCTGAGCCCACTGACGTGATCCTTGTTAGCATGTAATGAAAGCTGACATAAAGCTCGGTCAGGGCTTCTGGGTTGAGTCCTCAGCCTTCCAGTCATATCAGTTATTGTGCTGTGTCATGTTGGTTTTTTTCCAACTGACACATTAAATTTTTTTTTTTGAAAAGATGGCAGTTAGATTTATAATATTAGTTCAGATTAAAGGGGAAGCTGAGGGTCATCTCTTGGCATGAATGTTCATAATTGACTTTTAGGAAGTCTGTTTGGAAAGCAAGTTCACTGTCAGAATGTTGTGAAGATCTGCAGATGCTTCAAAGTCAAAGCAAAACAGTTCCAAGAGGATCTTGGGGTCTTGGAAGACCTCCAGAAACATGGGCTGTAAGGAACTCTTATGAGGGTTTGTTTCTTGTCTCCGTTTGACTGGGCCACAGACATGGGTCAGACATTTTGTTTCTGTGATAGGTTTTGGGCTAAAATTTACTTTGCAATCAGTGGACATGAATTAGAGTCTAGTGCCGCCTCATGTGGGTGGGTCTTGTCTAGTAAGTTGAAGGCCTGAACAGAACAAAAGACTAACCTCCCTTGAGCAAGAACTGATTCTGTGTGGAGACAGTCTTTTAGACTTGAACGATAAAACAGCAGTTTTTGTTCTTGCTAATGAACCCACTGCCTGCTAATGATCCATGGCCCCTGGGTGTATTTGTGTTTCTCAGCTTATCCCTTTCATCAACTGGCTAGTAAGTTGGTTAGAAAGCCAAACTCCTGAGAGAAGAAAAACTCCATTAAAGACTGCACTGAAGACTTATCAGGGGTGGGGTGGGGAGGCAGGCATTTTTTGGTGAGGGGCAAGATGTTCTAAGATCAGTAAAAGAGACCCATTTTCACTTTTGGGTTACATGTTTTTGGCTTTTATCAACGGCTAATTTTCTTTTCTCTTTCCCCATCACCATACCCTGTAGATTTTGGACTTGCTATCCTCTGTAATCACATGAGCCAGTTCCTTAAATCTCTCATCAACTGTTTATCATCTATCTATCAATTTTCTATCAACTATCATCTATCTATCTATCATCAATAATCTATTAATTATCATCCATCCATCCATCCATCCATCCATCCATCCATCCATCCATCCATCCATCCATCCATCCATCCAACCAACCATCCTCTATACGCTATCATTTCTGCTTCTCCGAGAGCCCTGGTTAATGCAGCTACTGTGGAAGTCAAGTTCTCCCCTTCATTCTTAGCCTCTCCCTCATTCCCCCTCTGTTTGTCAAGGGCATATAATTGTAGACGCCTCTTGGGATGTTACACAATGCTTGGGTTTTGTTTTTGTTTTTATACTGCAGAGGCCAGCAGGATGCCAAGTCTTGGGGAAAAAAAGTTTACTTTGGGGTTTGTGAAAAGACACATTTAAACAGCACGACAGCTGCAAAGTGAGAAAACCCTGCAGTGCAGAAGAGACCACCCTGAGCTGCTGGGCGGGAGGCAGATGTGCTTGAAAATAATGAATTACTGAAAATCCTGCTGAGTCAGATAATGCCCCCTCTCCTACATGCCCCCCCCCCATCTTGGCCTTTCTCCAGTATCAGTGTGCTTGGAAGCTCAGCTATGCTCCCCACTTTGGGATGAACACTCCATCTCTGTGGCCTGTTCTCACTGGGCCTCAAGCTTGTGACAGCAGCAGCTACATCCCTGATGGTATCTGTGCTCACTGGGCTCAGTGGCATCCACTTCTACACGGACAGAGACAGACCCTATCTGGCGAGCAGCAGAGTGTGATGCTAGGTTGGAGGTCAGCACACAGGCTCACCCACACCAGTCTTCACTCTCCCACTCACCAAGTCTGCCCATCACTGTGCCCCCAGCAGATGCATCCAGGTGCCCAAAGCCCTGGTACTGCTCCAGGTGTTGGTCTCACTTGGTGAAGTCTCAGGACGACTCACGGCCATGGGGACTTCAGGCTCAACCCTGTCTGGCCCCATGCTTCCTGTGCTAGCACCCCCTCTGATCTCCATGTTTCTGTTAGCTGGCACCTTTGCCATTGCAGCAGCCTCCAGGTTCCGAGCTCTAGCATCACCTCAACACTCTCGCTTTGCACATCTAGGCTGCATTTGTGGGTGAGTTGTGGCCCGAACTCTTCCTTCATGGCTTTTCTGTTCTGTGACCCACAGTCACAGTCACAGAAGAACCAGCCCTGGTGCTCTGAAGAGCTCTGCTCTGGGGACAGAACCATCTGGACTCAAGCTCCAACTCTGTACCTGCTAACTTTAAAGTAAAACTCCATCTTTATGGAGATGTAATTCCCACATTACACAGCTACCCATTTAGGTAGGGTAGGTTCATGGCTTTCAGCATATTCACTGATATGTGCAAGCACCTTCACTGGACTTGAAAACATTTTCATCTCTGTAAAAAGATGTGTCCTTAGCCGGGCATGGTGGCTCGTGCCTGTAAGCTTCAGCCTATGAAGAGGCTGGGGCTAGAGATCGCGGTTTGAGTCCCACTCAGGGCAACATAGTGAAACCTAGTCCCAAAAAATAGCTAGGCTTGGTGGCGCGCGCCTGTAATCCCAGATGCCTGGGAAGCTGAGACTGGGGACTACTTGAATCTGTGGTACCACGGGCAGTGGGAGCCTGCGGTTCCACAGGTAAAAATAGCGAGACCTAGTCTCAAAAAACAACAACAAACAAACAAACAAAAGATGTGTCCTTTAGCCCTCACTCCTTTTCTGCCCCCATTAGTCCTGGAAAACCTTTGTCTCTATAGTCCCCCACTTTGGATATTTCATATGAATAGAATCGCTTACCATATGGTTTATTATGATCAGCTTCTCTCACTGAACTTGTGTTTGCAAGGTCTATCCATGTTGTACCATGTATCAGCACTTCACTCCTTTTCAAGGCCAAGTAATATTCTACACAGATACACAGTCAAGAACTGCCCAAGGACGGTCTGCATGTCAATGGTGGACTGCATGTATAATGTTGCATATGAGACACTACCTATAGTGTATCTCCCACTCTTTCGGGTTCTTCTTGGACTGGGCAAGCAAACAGATCAACAGAAGTCAGATTAGCAGGAGAGAAAGACCAAATTTAATTACATACATATAGAGAATTGAAATGGTTGTAGATCTGTGAGTAAATGAAACAGATTGATGGCTGATATTCTGAACTAAGGAATGATGGGGACTTCTAGGAGAAAGTTGGGGGTCTTCCATGATGTGAAGCAGTTGGCTCCCCATGCTACAACCTTCCCTTTACATGTTTACTCAGTGTTCAGATAGCTTTCACTAATAAAAAGGATCCCCCCT
>PVHY01034655.1:0-10303 GCA_004024945.1 Uropsilus gracilis | reverse complement strand
CATGTTTGCCTTGTGGCCTACTATGTGATCAATTTTAGAGAAGGATCCATGTGCATTTGAGAAGAAGGTGTATTCTGTTCCTTGTGGGTGTAGCATCCTGTATATGTCTATTAGGTCCATTTTGTCTAGTTCTTCTTTTAAGGCTTTTGTGTCCTTGTGTAGCTTTTGTTTTTTTGATCTGTCCTTTGTTGAGAGTGGGTTGTTGAAATCTCCTACTACATATGTGCTTTCGTTTATATTTGCTTTCAGCTCTCTTAGTAGTTGTCTTATAAATCTTGGTGCTCCCTCATTTGGTGAGTATATATTAATAATTGTTAAGTCTTTTTGGTTGATTGACCCTTGCACCATTAGGTAGTGTCCATCTTTATCCCTTGTTACTTTTTTAATTTTGAAATCTTCTCTGTCTGATATAAGGATGGCTACTCCTGTCTTTTTTGGGGGTCCATTTGCTTGTAGAATTGTTTTCCATCCTTTTACCTTCAATCTATGCTTGTCTTTCAGGATCAGATGTGTTTCTTGGAGGCAACAGAATGTTGGGTTCTGTCTTTTAATCCAGTCTGCAACTCTATGTCTTTTGATTGATGAGTTTAGCCCATTGACATTTAGTTATTATTGATGTTTGAGGGTCCAATAATGGATCCCTGGTGGTCATTTGGGGTTCTGTTTTGGTTTGTTCTTTCTTTCTTTTTTAATTGTTCATTTCTTTTATTGTTCTGCAGGTTTCGCTCTTAGGGCTTCTTTCAGGATTTCTTGGAGAGGAGGTTTGGTGATTACAAATTTCTGTAGGCTTTGTTTGCCTGAGAAGGTTCTGGTTTTCCCTTATAAAGGAAGGACAGCTTTGCTGGGTAGAGTATTCTTGGTTGACACTTTTTGTCCTGGAGTGTTTTGAAGATGTGATGCCATTCTCTCCTTGCCTGGAGTGTCTCCTCTGAGAAGTCGGAGGTCAGTCTGATCGGTTTTCCTTTGTAGGTTATCTGTTTCCTCTCTCCTGTTATTCTCATAATTTTTTTCTTTATCTTTAGCTTCTGTAAGTTTTACTATGATGTGTCTTGCTGTGTTTCTTCTTTCATTAAAGTAGTTTGGTGTCCTTTTTGCTTCGTGTATGTCTATTTTCGTTTCTTCAGATTT
The DNA here is from genome assembly GCA_004024945.1 of Uropsilus gracilis. NCBI lineage: Eukaryota > Metazoa > Chordata > Mammalia > Eulipotyphla > Talpidae > Uropsilus > Uropsilus gracilis. Next base: position 9,175 of record PVHY01034655.1, on the reverse strand, counting down.
GGGAAATTTTCCTCCATTATTTCATTGAAGAGCCTTTGAGATCCTATGTCTTTTTCTTCCCCTTCTGGTATTCCAATTATTCTTATATTTGTTTTCTTTAGGGTATCTGACAGATCTCTGATTTTTTCTTCTGTTTTCTTATTCTGCTTCTCTCTCTCTTTTTCTTTCTTTGTTCTCTCTACTTCTGTGTCCTCTAGTGTACTGATTCTTTCCTCTATTTCTTCTATTCTGCTTTCCTGGCTCCTCCCTGCATTCTTGAGTTCTTCTATTTCTCGTTTTATGCACTGCAGCTCCTGTATTTTCTTGTTTAGTGTTTCAATTTTGTTTTTCTGTATGTTGATGATGTTGCCCATTTTACTGCATTCTTGCTTACATTTTTGTACTATTTCTCTTAATTCGTTGAATGCTTCTTCCCTTTTGCTTTCCCTTTTCTCCCCCTTTTCCTTGGATTCTTTGAGTACTTTCATCATTTTGATTCTGAATTCTCTGTCTGACATATGGAGCATTTCTTCCATGTCATCCAAGTAGATTTCTTCAGGTTGTTTATCCTTTGGTGGGGAGTTATTTTTCTTAGGGCTTGCTTGAGTATTTATGGTCCTCCTCCTTCCTGTGTTTTCCTTTCGGATCTGCTCTACATATTGGGTGACTACTGCTCTAGTATTAGGCATGTTGAAATCTATACAGTTGTGGATAACTTTGCCTATGTGCTTCTGGTAGTGAGTATCCTTGATTTCTGAGTTTGCGCCGGTGCCACGTAGCAGCGCCAGCGCTTTTGGGTTTGGGGTGGAGGCTGCTGGCCTCAAGGCAGTTCACCAGGCACCTCCAGTTCAAACACACTCAGTTCTGCCTTAACCTGGCCGGGAAGGCTTTTTCAGTTGCAAAATGCAGACCTGCGCCTTTGTTTCAGGACCGTTTCCTAGGCAACTAGATACAACCTGATGCTGCCTGAGGGGGCAGTCAGGGAGGAGACCTCACCTGACTTCCAGGGAGCTCTCACCCAGCTGCTGGTGCGGTGGCCGAGGGACTTCTGGTTCCCTGTTGCCGGTGAGACTCAGTTGCCATGAGGCTCAGCCCGCGCAAGCTGGGCTTTGGGGTGAAGGCTGCTGGCCGTCAAGGCCGTTCACCAGGCACGCCCAGTTCAAACACACTCAGTTCTGCCTTAACCTGGCTGGGAAGGCTTCTTTCAGTTCTGTTTTGAATTTAGAAGATTATTTAATAATTACTTAGGGAAAGAATGAAGGAGAGAAAGAAGGAAGGATAGAGGGATTAAAGCATTCACTTCCAAATAAAAAGAGTAAGTTAACCAAAAAAATTTCAAAATAGTTTCATTAGGAAAAATATATGAGGAAAACCTCAAAAAACATTTTCTTTTCTCTTAAGTGAGGTGGCTTACTTGGAGATTTCTGCATAGACTTGATGTGCATGTTGTGGGGAAGATGGAAAACATAAAATGAAGTGAAAAGAATTCAAGTATTTGTTGAATTGACTTTTCATTTAAAATTGCTTTGAAGTTCCTCACAGTGTTTACAGGTCTGAATGGTAGTAAACCTCCTTCATAGAGTAGATAGTGTAAAGAATTATAAGAAGTGTTATGTTTCAGAAAGTCAACTTTTATCCAAGGATAACACAAAAGAATTCCACATCATGGACTGAGAGGTCGATAACAAAATTATACTCTGTCCTTCCAATAAGGACAACAGCTTATTTCCAGAGAGGAGGGGCTTTGCCATGTACTCAGTGAGTACCAGGTATTTTCCAGAGATGAAAATGGGCTATCATCAACTGCTGACCCATAAAATCCCAGTCAAGTCACACAAAATGAGTCAATAGATGAAGTTTGGACATGCTGCTTAATCTCTTTGTGCCTTCTTTTCTCCCTTCACTCTCCCTCCTTATCTCTTTCCTTAATTTCCTTTACCACCCACCCCATATCACCTCCTCCTCATGTATGAACTAGAAGCCAAGTAGGAATAAAGAGAGCTTTAGGGAGGAAATACCATTTGAGCTGAGTTATATTTGAACTTGTGGAGACATGTCTGCTTGCCTAAAATTGGGAAAAACAATATCCCTACCTAAGATTGTTAAAAGTTTGAACAAATACCTAAAAGGAGCCCTGAGGAAGGGGACATTCTTAGTAAATATTAGTAACTAATGTTTGTGTTTCATTAAACCTTAGATACTCTAAATATAACAGAGAATGAGTTTAGGAGTCTACTAAAAGGTTTTTTTTTTTTTTTTATAAACCTTAAACACCAAAAAGTTATTCTCTTAAAGTTCGTAAATTCTGGACATAAAGATGCCATTCAGAAAGGCACAGCAAGAAAGGAAAGAAGAAAAATAACCTCCCCTGAGAATTTAAACCAGAAGCAGGTACTCAGGAAGGTCTTTGATACAAGTTCACATTATCAGTGTGTTTCTTTAAAAAAGTCAGTAAATAATTCACTTTAAAAATGATCTCATATTGGTAGTGTCCCCAGCTGCCCATCTGAAACTTCTTAAATCCTTTCTAGAAGAATTTAACTTTGGTGTAGGTTGACAATAACTGCAAGGTGGCGTTGAGTGTAAAAATGTGAAAAACATTTAAAGGTCTATGGTATCATGATCTTAGTCACCACCAGAATCATCACCATCATCATCATCATCATCATCAATCATCAGCATCAGCATCATCAGTATCATCATCATCATCATCATCATTATCATCACCATCATCATCATTGGGAGTAAAGATAATGAGGAATAGTGCCTAGACAATTTTAAACACCTACCCCTTATACACTAAAAGAGGCATAATCAAAGTCCACAAAGAAAGTTGCCCAGAATATTGGAATTCACCAATAATAAAAATACTTTGTGGATTTTTTTCTTCTAGGGGAGATTGTGCAAGTTATTAAAAATTGCTTACAAGCTTTAACTGTCATGCATATGTTTGCATGTCACACCCTACCTTCATACAGAGATACCAACTGTGGCACCTCCCAGGATCTGTCCAAGGGACGGACTCTGTTCCCCTGTTAGTCAAAGTCAAAGTGAACCTTGGTGAGAAATACATACATATTGAAAAGTCTTTGCTAAATGCAAGTACAGTTTTGCCAGAGCACTGGTTTCATGAAAATAATATCATTGTGCCAAGCATACTTGAATTTCTAAGACAGTTTTCCTATCAATTTTGGATTTAATATTGCATTGACAGTAATTTGAATTTCTCATGCAACATAAAGCATATGCACATATTACTGAGAAGTCTCTTATGCTAGAAGAAAAAAGGCAGAAAGCTATCGTTAAGCAAAAGCCTAGAAGTAGAAGCACAAGGTCTGTTGCCAATGTGTCTTTATTTCTAATCATAAATAAATCCGTCTATGCCCTCATTCCAACAACTACTAACCATCACTATCTCTATATCCCAGATTTAGAAGTCAAATTCGATAGTCCAAATCTACACCAGTGATATCCTCCTTCCAAAACACACACTTTCTTACCTATCCTGTCCCATCGGGAAACCTCAAGAATTAAACCTCAGATCTATTTAGTAGCAATATACTGTTTAGAATCTTACTTTTATTTTTTCCTGTCCTTCATTGTAAAATCATGTCATTGTGAGAAGTAAATAATAATACATATAAAAGACCTTCATGTTGAGCAAATAGCAGGAAATCAATGAATTTTCTCATTTTTGTATACATCGGGTCCTGTTGACAAGCTATTCTTCTTTCATAGAATACCTCCTTTCTTTTAGTCAGGAAAATTGCAACTTACTCCTCCAAACCAAATCCAAATGCTGCCTGTGTGAACTGGCCCTGCTCTTCCAGAAAGATTTTAGAACACTTTGCTAAGAAGCACTTCACATCATGTAGTAATTATTTGGTTACTAGTCAACTGTCTTCATCGAGGAAATTAAGCAAGGATAGCACACCATTCTGTCACCTTCTCAGACAGATGTTGCTAATCAATCATAGCACCATCACCTCTGAGTTAACATACAACTGCAGATTCCTTTCAATATAATGTTTCAGGAATAGTGATACAGGGTAGATTGTCCTGGTAAATGCACCACTTCAGCACTATCCAGTAGTGACCAGAAGCCAGAGACTACCCTTGATAAGTCTATATTCATGTAGCCACAAGTAAGACTGTCACCTTTCCTGGCCTTCATTTCCTTATCTGTCAAATGGAACATTTTAAGATCAAAGCTGGTTCTCAAGTCTAAAAACTTGATAATGATGACTACTCGGGCCCAACTGCCAGACACAATGTCACTGTAAGGTTTGGCAGCACATCTGTGCATGAAGTTCCTACTCTGGGTTCAAGCCCATTTCTTATCACAGAATTAGGCAGGCCTTCCTCAGAGACTCGCAAATTGAGACTGGTGTCTATGTAATTGAAATAGAAATGGGGTGAGAATTTGTGATCTTTCAACTTGGCAGATAGCAGCTGCCACTTACCAAAGCCTACCTGATTGCAGCTATTTTGCACCTGCTGAGAAAAAGTTTCAGCAAAGGAGATTATTTCCTTTTTAACCCTTGTCTAAAAAGCAGCTTCCATATTTGTTCACCCAGTTGGTAGAGAATAGAATAAAGTTCAGTCTCCCATCGGCATATGGACATCGATGGGTTAAACCACCTGGTCAAAGATATTCACTAAGCTCTATCATTCACAATTGGAATGTTAAATGTCCACTGAGTTTATTGAAAACCTGAAATCAAAGCGAAGAGTCTGAGAATTTTCATTTCTATGCATATTTTTTAAAATAAGAAAAAACTCTCTTTTTGTATCTTATATGTGACTGCATAAAGATGAACATTTCTCTGGAGACTATTAAGGTTTATTCAGCAAACATTACCATAAAATATATATAAAGGTAGTTCTAGGGAGAAGGATTACGAATAAATAGTTTTGAAGAAACAAAGACCATTTCCCCAAATTTAGAAACAGTTGATGGGATCAATTGATAGGAGGTGTGGATCTTAACATTTTCACCAAAAATTTGGCTCCCAGTGAAAAAGACCCAGTCTAGGAGGTTACACTGTGCAAAATTAGGTCCCATTGACTGGACTTCCTTGAAGGGCTTACCCCCCGGCACATTAACCTTCCCCTGCATGTTTCGTTCACTGTTGCAACAACTGGTTTAATATCTTTCCCTGCTAGACTGTGAGCTCCTGAAAAACAGAAGCTCTATCTGTCTTGTTCACCACTGCTTTCCCACAAGCAGAAGCAGTCATGGCAGAAGCTTCATTTACACAAAGCTTGAAAACACATGAGCAATTTGTGAACAGTTTTAGAGGCTTGAACAAGAGTTCCACAGTTCATCTTTAAAATTGGAGTCAGAGTACCAGTTCAGTGAGAATGGAAAGGCCATCTCCACACTCCTATTCTCCAGCATCCATCCAGCAATTCATAAGCTGATGCTTAGAAAACATACAATTCATATTCCCTTAAAAACAATATTTTCCAAATTTATTAGGTAATTTTCCAAAGTATGAAGATAGTCCAAAGATTTAGTTTATTTTGACATTTTCCTGTGTTTTGTTATTTTTAGGCAATATTTTGCAAATGAGGTTTTGCTCCCGATTTTAACAAAGCCTTTTCTTTCTAAGCAAAATGAATGAGAAGTTCAGCAAGAAAGGGCAGTTTTTATCTGTAAAAGAAAATCTGTCTTTCAGCAGAGCAGACAATACAAGCAAAATGGAGGCAAATACATGCAATATTTCCTATATGTGAATTGTGGTTCTTTACTCCCATGGGATGTGCAAGTGGCAAGATAGTTTATTCCCGTGTGGTGCTGATAGCAGGTTCTGAATACTTCTGAATATATCACTTTTATTGCCTTTTATATTGAGTTACTATGAAAGAAAAAATACTTTTGTGAGAATTCAAAATCAAAATACTTTAGGAGCTTTTTAGAATCCACCTCCAGGACATAAAGAAAAGCTTAAGAAAACAAACAATTCTGCTCTGCTAAGGGATACCAGATACCACTCCCACTGAGAAGGCCCCTTCTCAAAAAAGGAGACATCAAATATTTATGCTGACTTTCAGTGGGAAAGTCTAAATGTTCTATTTGGGGTTCAGTGTCTCTGAACCTGTCCTTGCTGCCATGTAATGGACAAACTTTGCCCCAGTGTGCCTTAAACTGAATATTTTAGCACTGTATGTTCTCATCTCTGCATTGTCCATTAATTACAAAGATTCTAGTTCAATATAGATCATGTCTTGATTTTTCAGACAAACTTTTAATAGAATCCCTTTTTTTCCCATCTAATCAAGACTTCCACAAGCCAAGAGATGCTGTTCTAACCACTTTAGTTCCATCTTGTCATTTCTTTGCAGGTGAGATGAAGTTGTCTGTATGGTAAGAAAAATTCTAAGTGTCTGAGTCATGATATAAAAATACATTTATGTTCTGACTTCTGCTATTTGTACAGCCTATTTCTCAGTTTCCCCAACTCACACCTTCTAATTCAACTATAGTGGAAAATGCCATGCTTTTTGATGTATTAATGTATTGGCATCGATTTTCTATCCAAAAATTTCACTTCAGTGGAAAAAAAATCTTTTTTCAAAATCTAAAAATCTCCTAATAGTTCTCTTAATGTTTCTGTCTTATCAGAAAATTAGTCTCTAGGATCCTGGGCAGCCATAGCTAGGTAACTAAATGACTAAAAAGTGAATGGGATAAATGGGTAGATAGACAGATAATATATGAAATAAGCATAAAATACAAAACATATATGTATAAAATAATGTATTCTTTCAGTCATGTTATAATGCTAGTATCATTATTTGAACATCTAGTATGTTATGGAATTGTACTGAACTTTTCAAACAAATTATCTTCAATACTTATAAGTATAATGTATACAAAAACACCGATCTCCCATTTTAAGATTGGTGATACTGCTGGTGTACGAGAATAAAAGATTTTCCTAGGATAATAGCTAATAAATAGTGTCATTGAGATTGAAACCTGAATTATCTAAAAAAGTTAGCTAATTTACCATTGTACCCAGAGAATAACTTTCTTCATGGCTTTGTATTTACCTAGTGATACGTCTATCAAATGCAACAAATTACAGTTCCATAAAGGAAAAGATCATATCTTGGACTCCTTTGCTTTAAAATTTATTCCTTGGCAAATATAGAAGATCAAGAAATACTGATTAATGAATGACTACTATAATTTGCTTCTATGATTTTCTAGTGAGAAAATGGTTATTGGAAAGGGAAATGAACATCCTTGTATATCTGGATGCTTTGTTTTAATAATTTTTAAGAGTAAATTTTGTCAAAATAGAAGATGGTATGAACATAGTGTAACTGTATTCAAATTTCAGCTCCCCATTGAAGAAGTTAATTCCTTCAGATTTTTTTGAAGACACATTTTTTTCAGACAGATTTTTTTGAACTATAATGTCAAGACTATAGGAGTCCCTTTCATATGAGGTTTAACTTAAAAGCTTATTAAAAAAAAGTCCTTCCATCATAAACACTAAAGATCTATGCAAATGTTGGCTGATGTTGATGGTTATCTGTACCAGATGGTATTCCTCAGACATCATTTATCTTAAAATACTACTTTTGAAAGATAGCTGATGCTTTCTTCTACAAAGCAGCACATTTATCAAGTGCCTGCCCCATGCTGATTAGGGTCTAAGTTCAATCTGTTCTCCTAAAATGAGAAAGTTGATGGTGGCAGAGAAGAGGAAGGGGAAAAGCAAGCATGTGTTCATTACAAAATAAATTAGCTATCTTTCTTACTAGGGTTGAAATTCTACAAAGACAGGGAGTATGTTTGATTTTCATGTTGTTATAGTATATTATTATAGTATCTGGTGCAGATGTGTTGCTCAACCAACAAAAACTTGTTGAATGTATATTTTTTGGTTCACTGTTTAATGAGCATTTTGAGATTTTAAGATAAGGCATAGTCTGGAAATAAAGGGTCAAAGCAAAGACAAAACTAAATTTTCTATATATAAAAAGCAAAAGGAATTTTTGGAGTGAAAACTGAGAAGAGGGGTGAAAAAAAGTAGGATAATAAAAGAAGTCCAGAAGAGTAGGAGCAAGTCAGGGCAAATGACCAAAAAATACTTGAATAGAAAGAAAAGAGATGTCTGAACTTTTATCATCTGTAGTATCTGTGTGATATTATATTTCTAACCCTCAAAGTTCTTTATTACATATAAATGTATTTTCTCCCTCCCATCTATACTACACACACACACACACACACACACACACACGCACAAATACACACACACACACACACACTTCCTATTGGAAGACATCCAGGTTTTACTCTGATTCCTCCTCTCTGAAGTCCTCTAGTTTGAATTATAAACACAGATTATCCCAGATAAGTTAATTTTCCTCTTTTAATCCCTAACTCTGGGAAATGAGGATAGTAACCTCCCACTTTTCAGAGTAATGGTGAGGATTTTGAAAGTAATATATAGCACAAAACAGTGACGACCAGGTGGAAAGAGAAAAGCTAGGAACTGGGTTAAAAAGGGTCAACTGTATGGAGATGGATGAAAACTCACCATTTGCTGATAAACATAAAATGCATATATAATGTTGATTTATGAGGCTTTATACTTCTAGGGTCTCTATATAAGTTTTATAAACTATTGTTACTTTCTTTTTCTGAGGGATAATGTTACCGATATGATATATCTGGCAAGCAGTGCCCAATTAATGACCATTTCATTCCCTACTCCTTCTCTCTTTAGTCATCCTACCTACATTACGCAGAAAACAATCTGTAACTACTGAGATTTGGTGCAGCAGAGGTGGAAAGACACAGAAAAACATACCCAGACTCAAATACCCTATTTTCTACCAAATAAGACAGACGGAAGCCAAATTCCTGAAGAATACTACTCAGTAGAACATTCTGAGAGTTTTTAACCAGAAAGGCCCATGCTAGTAGCATCCTGAAATACAACCTTTGGGTCTCTTTAGTTTGAAATATCTTCAAGAAACTCTTTGATATCAAAGGACATACCTATTTTTGGTAGCTTTAAACTATAATTGCTCAGGCTCCCTGGTGGGAAAAAAAATAAAGTCTCATAAAGAAAAAGAAAAAGAAAACATCTCAATAAAGGCTTCCAGAGTGAAAAATCTCATCTCACACTGGTTTGCAAAAATTCTTTTTTTTTTTTTTTTTTTTTTTTTG
>PVHY01034654.1:0-10303 GCA_004024945.1 Uropsilus gracilis | reverse complement strand
TTTTTTTTTTTTTTTTTTTTTTTTTTTTTTTTTTTTTTTTTTTTTTTTTTTTTTTTTGAGATTAGGTCTTGCTATTTTTGTCTGTGGAACCACAGGCTCTCGTTGCCCGGGGTACCACAGACTCAAGCAATCCCCAGCCTCAGCTTCCCAGGTAGCTGGGATGACAGGCGCGCACCACCACGCCCAGCTATTTTTTTTTGGGAACTAGGTCTCGCTACAGGCCCCAGGTGGGACTCGAACCGCGATCCCTAAGCCCCGGCCGCTTCATAGGCTGAAGCTTACAAGCACGAGCCACCGTGCCCGGCCACATTTTACTTTTTAACTTTCTTATTGATGTTAATTGTTAACTATGTGAACTTGACAAGTTATTAACAACTTTAGGCATCATTTTTATGTTTAAAACAAGCAAGATAATAATAATTTTACAGGTTATTTAAGGATACCATTTCTCAAATTATTTAAAATAAATCAACTTCACAAGGTATTTGAGAAGGCTAAATGAGGTGATAGCTAAAAATATATGTAAATTACAAATATCTCCTCCTGTTAAATAGATTGCATTTTTGTTATGAAGGTTATTTGTTGCTGTGCAATATCCAGCAGATGGTTGGGTAAAGATGTGGTTATATGTGCACAACAGAATACTATTCATTTATAAAAAAGATGAAATCCTGCTATTTGCAACAACATGGATGGACTCGGAAGGGATTATGCTAAATGAAATATATCATATGGAGAAAGACAAATACCAAATGATTTCACACATATGTGGAAGATAAAGTAACAAAAGAAATGAATGAATAAAACAAAAAATAAACTCTTAGATTGTGAGAACAAAGTGATGGTTACCAGAAGGGAAGGGAAAAAGAGAATGAGTAAATCTGATAAAAGGATATGAAGGATGGAAAGTAGAATTTCTATAGTGAACATAATATTGTATATATAGATGATGATTATAATGCAGTGTGTCTGAAATCTACATGTTATAATCAATGTTACTTCAATAAAATTTTTTTAAATAATAAAAATTAGAAGTATTACTATTATTGAAAAGAAAGAATGATGGCATTCAGATTTCTGAATTCTGGTACTAAGGACAGTACCTGTGACTTAGAAGATGTGCATGTGAAGCTAAAATGCTTCTACACAGCAAAAGAGACAATAACCAAAACAGACACCTAATCAAATGGGAAAAAGAATTTTTGCATTCCACTCAACTGACAAGGGTCTGATATCAAAGTTTCAAAAAGAACTCACACAATTTAACAAAAGTGAAGCAGACACCCATTCAAAAATTGGGGAGAAGAGCTGAAAAGATATTTCTCCAAAGAAGAAATACAAATGGTCAATAGGCATATGAAAAAATGCTCAACATGACTTGTAATCAGGGAAATGCAAATAAAAACCATAAGATACCACCTCATACCCGTCGGAATGACCTGTATCAACAAAACAAAACAAAACAAAAAACAGGCAACAGCAAGTGTTGGTGTGAATGTGGAAAGAAAGGAACACTTTTACACTGCTGGTAGGAATGCAAACTGGTTCAGCCACTATGGAAAACTGTATGGAGTACACTCAAACTACTGAAAATGGGACATTTTCAGTACAGCAACCCGACTTTTGGGAATCTACCCAAAAACACTAATTCAAAAGAACCCCTGTACTCCAATGTTTATTGCAGCACTATTTACAATAGCCAGTGTATGGAAACAACCCAAATGCCCCCAAACAGATGAATAAATCAGAAAGTTGTGGATTATATACACAATGGAATATTATTCATCAATTAAAAAAGGCAAACATGTCATTTGCAGTAACATGTATGGAGCTAGAAGGAATCATGTTAGCGGAAATAAGCCAGAAAGATAAAAAGAAATACTGAATGATCTCACCTATATGTGGGATATAGGGAAAACAGACAAAAGGACAAAGAAAACTTAAAATGGTCAGTAGAACTGAAGCATAGAGTAAGAGGGAATGGGGGCAAAATCGAGGGAGGAAGCTGGGCATGATGGCATGCACCTGTAATACAAGCGCTGGAGGCCAGGGAACTCTGGAGGCAAGAGGCCAGAGATCGCTGGAGTTTGTGGGTTCGAGACTACCCCCAGGCAACAAAGTGAGACCTGGTCTCAAAAAAGCAGCTGGGCACAGTGGCGGGCGCATGTAATCCCAGCTACCTGGGAAGCTGAGGCTGGGGATCACTTGAATCTGTGAGATTGGGACTACCCTGGGAAACATAGCGAGATCTAGCATAGATAGATAGATAGATGGATGGATGGATGGATGGATGGATGGACGGACGGACGGACGGACGGACGGACGGACGGACGGACGGACGGACGGACGGACAGACAGACAGACAGACAGACAGACAGATAGATAGATAGATAGATAGACAGACAAACAAACAAACAAACAAATAAATAAATAAATAAATAAATAAATAAATAAATAAATAAATAAATAAAACAAAATCAAGGGAGGAATGGGCACAAGAGATTAAGATAATGGTTCATGGGTAACGAAGTAGTGGGAGAACCTCAGGGTAGACAATGATGTCAAATGTATATATGTACAACAATTTAAAGAAAAAACTATTTGTAATGTTCATTTGATTAAACTACTTAATCTACACTGTTGTAGATGTTAAATGATAGAATGTATTAAAAAATACATAAAATACTCTAGTATGTGGCCCTACCTCTTCTCTACCTGCTTATTACCTCATCAAAACCTAACTGACTTTCAAGGAACATTGGCTAGAGAGATATCACTCTTCTGTCCTCCAAAATCAATATTGTGAGGCATCTTTAGACTCTTTTCTGTGTGAAACTGCCATTTCTGCACCATTTCTCCTTGTAGCTACTTCACAAAACTGTCAGGAACAACTGCTTTAAAAGGAATATTATTATCAGTTATTCTGAATCAAGCTCATTTAGGCCAGTGGGTTTGTGCTTGAGCCACAGGCAGTTAGGTTGTGACAGGGATAAGAACATAGAGTTTGATCTGGATTTTTGAAGACAGTCTAAATTTCAAATATCCATTTATTTTTAAATTGGTCTTATGAACTCTTTGTTTTTCTAAATGTACTATTATCAATTAGTTCCTTCCTTCCTTAAGTTTTTATTAAACTTGATTTAAAATGTTATGAGCTTGAAATGTTGTAAGATAGGTCCAGCATGCCAGGCGTGGGGGCACATGCCTGTAATCCAAGCGCTGGGAGGCAAGAGATCACTTGAGTTCACGGGTTCGAGACTACCCCAGGCAACATAGTAAGACCTAGTCTCGAAAAAGCAGCTGGGTGTGGTGGTGGGTACCTGTAATCCCAGCTACCTAGGAGGCTGAGGCTGGGGATCTCTTGAGTCTGTGGGATTGGGACTACCCTGGGCAACATAGCAAGACCTGGTCTTCCCCCCACACCTCCCCCCAAAAAAGGTCCAGCAGACCTCGCCTATCTTGCCCGCTGCTTCCCTTAGCAGTGTATTTTAATAAAGCTGCTATCTATTCTAGGGGGGAAAAGTTACAAAAGACATGAACCTTAACCTCATGGAGTTTCTATTATTATAATGAGATGAATCACTGGAGATGGTTTACTTTGATGCTTTTGCAAGACTTCATATGAATAAATTTACAAATTGGAAAAAAAGTTTTACAAGGCTATGTCTGTATTTTTTTCATTAAGAAAGTGTGGTTGTTTTAGCTGTGGAGCGCTTCAATATGATCATATTTTCTTAATAGCACTCTCAGAAAGAGGTAGAGAAAGAAGAAAGAGAATTTTACTTTAAATTTTGGCACTTCACTTCAGTTATCTAATTTAATCATAACAACTTGAGAGGAAGATGTTCTCATCTCCATTTTAAGAAGAACTGAGACTCAGAAGGCTAAATACCTTGCCAAAGTCTACCACTAACAAATGCCATTGCTAAAATTAGAAACCACACTGCCTAGTTCTCCAACCCAACTCTTTCTACAACCCCATTCACTCAAAATCAAGTAACCAACTATTAAGTCAAATAAGTATTGCCATAGGCAAGATATAAACCATTATGGCTCTTCAACTCAAAAGTCTTAAACCTGGCTTTGACCTGAAAATAACATGAACTAAAGAGCAAGTGACTTTAAGCCTAATAAAGAATTTGCAGAAAATATACATAAATATTGACTTGAGTGGTTCAAAACATTTTCATAGAAATTATATCAGTTGCCCTAATCTCAAACCTGGATATGGAAGGATGATTAAATATTAACAAGGGAAGAAGCTTCCAGGAAAGAGTAAAAGTGGGAGAAAAGTTAAGGAAGTAAGATTGAATACAGATAATGTGGTAGGAATAATCTGAACAGAGAGGAAATCTAAAAAACAGAATGCCATAGCTGTTTCAGTGTTCCTGGTTACACCAAGGACTAGAAAAGGGTGGCTTTTCAATCCAAAAAGCTGCTCTGAGATTATGGACAAGGTAAGGAAAAATGAAAAAAGGTCGTTATTACCATCATGAAAATAGAAACAGTGGAAGCACTGGAAAAACTTGCAAAATGCTCATGAGTTCCTAATTACAAAGCAAAGTCTCTGTAAGCAGCCAGCCTAGAGGCATCAGACTGTAGCAGTGACCCCCATCCATGCTGCCAGACTGCATTCCAGGGCTGAGTTAATGATCCCAGCTTTCCATTTGATCCTAAGTATAACTCTGTAAGGCCACGAAAACATCCCTGAGCACTAAGGGTAACCAATTAGAGGGTAGTTTTTTCGCTGCACTATTTCATATTATTAAAATTGCATTGTCATTGTCTCCCCTGCCCATTCTTCCACCCTTCTTAGTAAATGATAACAACGCCCTCTCATCTGCTAAGTTGATAAATTCTTTACCTTCTAGACCTAATCAAGATGAGACCTAAAGGAAAAAAGAAAAACAAAATGAGTGTTCCTCACTCACTGTTTCTCAGCTTACCAAGAATCCCTGTCTGAAGAGACTGAGGGGAAGAAGCCTTACATGGACTGGAGTCATTCAGCCCAGGTCTCAAGCACAAGGAAGCCTCAGATTTTGGCATCTACTTGGTATTGCATTTGCAGGTGAATGGAAGGCCTTGAGATAAATATTAATCCTAAGTGAAACCCATGCAATCTTAGCACTAACTGCATCAGAGGGAGAAGATGATTTAAGAAAGGCCTTAAAAGGGAAAGTTGTCCCGTTCATGGGCATTCTTTCAAGGTCTAAGAAAAAGAAGAGAACTTGAGCATAAAGGACAGGTAGGATTGGGGGGGAGAGAGAGATTAATGTCTTAAAAAGGACAAGCTTTGTATTTTGGCAATTGTAAATTTATTCTGGCCTGAAGCTTATCAATTTTTTTACAAAAAGCTTTGATAACACTGACTTGATCCTCTTAATAGCACTGCAAGGTCATCACATGGCAGTGTATGGATGATGGTTAAGATGTTGAAAGAGGCTGACCGGATTCCGAGGTCTTTGGAATGGAAGCTCCAGCAATGGAAACAGAATCAGGTTTTCCTTCCCATGGGCCAGCTCACTTTCTCTTTTTCCCACTAGCAAATCGCCCAGAAGTGTCTGATGGTTTTTATTTCTACTAAAAGAGGCAGACATGTAAACCACTGAGAAGGAAATAGAGTTGAATAAAAAAGATCACTTCTGCTTGCAGTAACAGAATGGAGTCCCAGAAAAGTGATGAGTTAAAATCTGCATATAAAGGTAGTTGTGCACTGGTAGGTTAGGGGAAAAGGGATTTCTGGCACAAAGAACAACTTGAACAAAGGCAAGGAGGTGTAACTAGTGTTATCATTATATTCTAATGAATATGAAAATTACACTTCCTGGTGCATTTCCTTCAATCAGCAGTGTCAACCTTTGTACCAGATACTATTTATTCACTTAAAAACTTAATTTAACAAATATTTATTGAGCCTTATTACATAGTGAATTCTATTCTAGGAGGTGGGCATACAACAAATTAAGCAGAGTTCCTGCTTTTAAGGAATTGACATTCTAGTGGAAGGAAATAGGTCATAAAATATTAATACATTACAGGTAATAGAGGTCATTTAAACATGACCAGAATCTTAGTTTCAGAAATACATTATTTTTTATTTGAATACACGTAACAGGAAAATCTGTATAACAGGACTTACACAATAGTGTATTTCTCATGCAAAAGATATAGTCCAAGGCTATTATGGCAAGTTATCAAGCTGTCCAGGACCCAAGTTCCTTCTACCTCTCTCTTCCACTACCTGTAAAGTGTGGCTCTAATTCTCATGTTCTAAAATAGATGCTGGAGTTTCAGGAATCATCACCTAAACAAGAGACTAAAAGAACAGAATAGGATAAGTTCTCTTTCTTTTAAAAGAAGGGAAGAACTACTGGATATTATTTCTACTTACTTGTTTTTTTGTGTCCCAACTAGTTAACAGGGAAATTTGAAAAAACAGTCTTTTAATTGAATAACAATGATACCAAGTTTTTTGTTTTTTGTTTTTTGTTTTTTTTTTTAAAGAGCATTCTGTTTCCAAAGAAGGGGAAATTTTTGGTATGTTCAAAATTAAGGAAGAAGCCAGGCACGGTGGTGTGCCCTGTAATTCCAGCGCTGGGAGGCTGAGGACAGGGATCGCTTGAGTCCGCAGATTCGATACTACCCAAGCAACATAGAGAGACGGAGTTTCAAAAAAAAAAAAAAAAGACCAGGCAAGATTTACTTACAAAGGAACTGTTACAAAGGTGAATATCAAGGTCCCCAAGGTATATTAACAGTAACCTAGGGGGTTGCCAACCCAAGGTCCACAGGGACAAGGGAGTGAGGAACTTTAGAAAGAGGGATATATGGATTTGGTGACCTCAAGAGGAAATATGACTGGCTGTGAACTCAACCAGTCCCGAGTGGTCCCTCAGGGAGGAAGGCAGGCAAACAATACTCTGCTGCAGGGTAGGTGAGTTAGTCAGGTTTTTTCCTTCATTAGCCTGTACAAGCAGCAGCTGTAGCATTGTGTCTTCACCATGATTGTGTGGCCCTGTAGGTGTGCACAATTGTAAGTGTACACATCTGGGTCTAGGAGAGAGGGGATAATAAGGGAGCAGAGAACATGAGAGAGAGCATGAGCATGGGAGAGAGGGAATGCCAGAAAGGGTGGCCAGAGAAAAAGCATGAAGATTTCTGGGGGGCTAAGCGGTTTGTCTGCCTCCCAGTCCACCCTCCCCAATTCCTCTCACTCCCCCACCCACTGCAGCCATGGCCCTGCCCTTTCCTGCCTGGTGTGTCTGCAACTGCTAGAACTAATAATAATAATAATAAAATCTATGCAGGTTGGTGAGCCTGATGCCTGTGGTTCCACAACTGATGTCACAAACAACCACTTGCCCTTAACACCTACTCTCACTTTTGATCCTCTCTCCAGTCAGGCCAGAATTTTTTTCTCTCCTAATCTAACTAAAAGCCATAGGCACTGAAACCTAGGCATGCAGTGGGGAAGAAAATTGAAGAGTGGACCTGGAGGGCAAATAGGAAACACCAAGCACAAGAAAAGATGGTAATCTCGGCCTTAGGGAAACATCTCTCTGGAACTTATGTTTTTGCATCCAGGCCTATTCTCTCATAGTTTTACTTCCTCTCTGTTCTTTTTTCATGATCTCTATGCCTTCTCCTGCCTGCTCCTAATCTTTCAATTTTGACTCTTCCCAATTAAGAGTGTACCTCTCCAATAGACAACACTTTGCTGGATCATGTACAACCCCTTGATCTTGAAGTAAATGCTTTTACTCAGAAACTAACTTCATGGGGTATAATCCTACTTCAATCTATTGCTAACCTGTGCAAAGAAGAGCCCAAATTCAGAGAAAATCACAAAATCTTCAATTTAGAGTTCATGAATGATGCAGATTCACTTCATGGGTCAACATTCTTCAAACAATGGGTAAGCTCAGACATTCAACCACTAAGGTGCATTCTGTACTAGCCATTTTATTAATGATCTGCTATTAACTGGGTGGGTTAATTGCTAGTTGGGTTAATTGATTTCAGGGGTCTGTAATAATAGAAAACACATGTTCTTCCCTGTGAGGAGCCATG
Source organism: Uropsilus gracilis (assembly GCA_004024945.1). Lineage (NCBI taxonomy): Eukaryota > Metazoa > Chordata > Mammalia > Eulipotyphla > Talpidae > Uropsilus > Uropsilus gracilis. The sequence goes on along the minus strand of PVHY01034654.1, from coordinate 2,233 downwards.
ATATTTGGACAAGATCTGAGTGGTAAGGAACACTTTACTCATATCTTATCTGACTTCAGCAAACTGAAGATGGATTTACCCAGCTCCTCTCTGTGAGTGATATCTTCCTCCATTTTAAGTTTGCTAAGAGACATTTTAGTAAGGTTAATGTAGCCCCTGTCCCCTGTTCCCATGTATTCCACAGGAACCTCTATTTTGCCTAATCTGTTTTTTCCTAATTTGCTACTTTTTCTCCTGTTTAAACACATTATTAACCATTCCTTTGTACTGTCTAAAAAAACCTTCTATGGCCTAATATACTCGCTGGATGTTTCATGCTGCTTCAGTCCTGTCTCTGATTGAATCAGTTTCTCTCATCTGTTTCTTCTTATGCCCATTTCTGGCCCCCAATACTTCCTTAAGTTCAATAATCACCATCTTGATGTTCTTTATGGAAGATAACGGATGATTAACTCAATAAATAAATTTGAGAACAGTGTAGTCAACCAGGCAAAATATATAATTATCAGATGATCATCAAGGCATAAAGGGTAACCACAAATACCAGGAGAAAAATTGTGGATCAGTAAGAATTATGCATTTCTGTAGAGTGAGAGTTTCCACTTTCATTACTGGTTTTAGTGACAGCCTGTATTTTAATGGCTATATGGGTAACTCCATCACCAAAGTTGTTTGCTAAACAAACTTGTTTCATAAAAAATCCTGATGTGATTAAAACTTTTTAAACAAATCCTGAGATAAGAAGCCAGGTGCAGTGATGTACACCTTTAATCCCAGCCTTGGGAGGCTGAGGCTAGGGATCACTTGAGCCCATGGGTTTGGGACGATCACCAGAAGTTCACAATTTACATTAAGGTCAACTCTTGATATTATACATTCTATGGGTTTACACAAATATATGATAATAAGTAACCACTATTATAAGGCATACAGAGTAGTTTCACTACCCTAAAATTCCTTTGTGTTTCGCCTATCCATCCCTCCCTCTCACCTAACTCCTAGCAACCACTAATCTCTTTATTGTCTTACAGTGATACCTTTTCAAAAATGATATAGTTGAAATTGTATAGTATGTATCCTCTTCAGATTGGCTTATTTCACTTAGTAACAAGCATTTAAGATTCTTTCATATCTTCCCAAGGCTTAATAGCACAATTCCTTTTAGCATTGAATAATGGTAATACCTTGGTATCTACAGAGTATCCATCAGTATTGCTGTGAACATGAAAATCTGCTGGCACTTATTGATAAAATGGCATAGTATTTACATATAACTTACACATATCCACCCATATATTTTAAATAATCTCTAAGTTATTTATAGTACCTAATACAACCTAAATGTTATACAAATGGTTGTTATACTATATTGTTTAGAGGATAATGACAAGAAAAAGGCTACATGTTTAGTATAGATAACTAAGTATTTTTGATCCAAGTTGGTTGAATCATGGATGCTGAACCTGAGGATATGGAGAGCTGACTATATTTCATTGTTCAGATTTATCACACTTATTCACCTATTGAAAATTATTTTGGTTGTTTCAGGGTTTTGGCAATTATAAAGTTGCGGTAAACTTCTACGTGTACTTTTTTATTGACCCAAACATAAATTATGCAGACATGAACGTAAGTCTCAACTCCTTTGAGTAAATACCAAGGACTATCATTGCTCTATCATATTATAAGAGTATGTTTAAATTTTTTTTAAAATGTATACTCTTATGTTTAAATTTTGTTTAATTTAAAATATGTTTAAATACTGTCATGGTGTCATAGGTATGTTACCAAGGTAACAAAACTCATTTTTTACTACTCTAAGATTTTTTTATATAAACTCCCAAATCAAGATAGTAGCAGTAACAACAACAGTAATAATAACAACAATAACAACAATAATAGAATACTACATCAGAGGTATCTCAATTTTTATGTGAATTTCATAGCTATATTGAGTCAAAATATATTAAACAAACTTGATTAAAAAGCCCAATAAAGAGGCCGGGCACCGTGGCTCGTGCTTGTAAGCTTCAGCCTATGAAGCGGCAGGGGCTAGGGATCACGGTTCGAGTCCCGCCTGGGGCCCGTAGTGAGACCTAGTTCCAAAAAATAGCTGGGTGTGGTGGCGCATGCCTGTAATCCCAGCTACCTGGGAAGCTGAGGCTGGGGATTGCTTGAGTCTGTGGTACCCTGGGCAACAAGAGCCTGCGGTTCCATGGGCAAAAACAGCAAG
>PVHY01034653.1:0-10305 GCA_004024945.1 Uropsilus gracilis | reverse complement strand
CCCCACCCCCGGAGCTGCAGCAGCCCCCACCCCCAGAGCTGCAGCAGCCCCCACCCCCAGAGCTGCAGCAGCCCCCACCCCCAGAGCTGCAGCAGGAAGACACTGGGGGGCACTTGGGGAGACACTTTGGAGGGCACTTCGGGGGGCACTTCGGGGTCTGGCACTTGGGGGGGCACTTGGGCGTGCACTTGGGAGGGGGCTGGCACTGCTGCTGGCTCTGCTGGCAGGACATGTTGGCGGCTGGGCGTTCAGGAGCTGAGGAGACACAAACACAGAGTGAGACCCAGCACACCCAGGCCCCGCCCTGCCTGTCCTCTTGGCCTCACTTCTCTGTGCACATGGGAATCACCTACTCAGGATGAGCCACGGGAAACAAGTCCCTGCCACTCGAGGCACCCAGCACCCTTAATAGTTTGCACTGCGGGCACGGCCACCGTCAGAGTGGAGGGCCTCTTGGTGGCTTCCCGGCTGGCCCGCTCACTACACAAGAGGCCAGGCACCCAGTCTCACGGTGTGTCCGATGTCCTGGAAATACCACCTCTTACTCTAGCAGCTTCACTTGGATCATAGTGAACCTCCCGTGAATGCTCAGCTGGGAGCACAGCAGTGCCGGGCCAGGTCCCGTGCCTTCTACCAGAGATCTGAGGCATCTCAAAAGGCCCCTGACCCTCTCCTCACACTGAGAATCCCTGCCTCAGAGCTCTACTCCTGCTCCCGGACACTCACCAGACACCGGAGCACTGTCCTTCAGCACAGCAGAGAGGAGTGGTTGGAGCAGCTCTGTTCAGGGCCCTTTTATCCTGGCCTTGAGCTCTGGCTCAGCCTGTGAGACAGGGCCTGGGTATGAGAGGCCTGCCTAACCTCCTGCCACCCACATGGTCTTGTCACAGGTGATGACTGGCAGGTTCTCCTTGTTCCCCCATGGGGCTTAGTGTAGCTCCTTGTAGCAACAGTGCTCTTGAGAAGTGGAGAAAAGGAAGAAAAAGTCCTATATGTCCTCTCACCTCACTCTACCTGAAGGACCCCTGCCTTCCTTAGTTGGAATTTGGGTTTCCAGTTCCTCCTTTGTCAACTCTCAACTCTTACTACCTCTGGGCTATCTGGCTTCATAGACTTTTCAATTCTATAGTCTTGTGAGTGAGTGCCAGTGTGACTACCCACATGTGGGGTTTGGGTGCCCATGCCTATGTATATTCACAGCACTTAAGAACCTGGTTAAAGCATCAGACAGGCTCATGGGTGTAGTGAATGTACAAACACTGTATCTGTTAATTCGATTGTCTCTCTGTAGTAGCCTTAACATAAAGTAATTCACCAAAAGTGTGTGAATCTGAGCTAATAGAGACGAAAATTGAGGCAGATAATTTATAATACTAAAGTCTCTACAAAAGTCACAATATATCCAGTTTTTGCTTGATTTTTTTTTAATTACAGTTGCTTTCTATGTGAGTGGACCTGGTTAGGAGATGCAAAAATGTTTGGTTTTATTGGTGCTATCACTACATTTGAATAGGAAACCATGAACCAGGAATGAAGTTTTGATAGAGGAGGGCAAGGGAGATGCAGAGATGAGTTGATGTGCTAATTAGAGGAGAATTCAGAGTGATGCTGTCAGGGTGGACCCAGGTGAAGTCCACAGAATACAAAGGATGAATGTAGCCTTGTAGGTGACCTTGTGGGTTGGCCACCCCCTTGGCAAAGCAACTGATGCCCAGTGGGGCAAAGGTCAGAGGGCATTTAAGAACAAGAGTATATAAATTTCATGTGGTTTTTGCCTCTGTTTTATAAGCTTCTCTCAACTCTTAGTCCCGTGAGGTCTCAATATTAAATAAGCACAGGCATTTTATTCCCATGAAAGAAGTATTGTGGTTTTAAGGGGAAATGCAGTAAAAGGATTATCGTTTATATCTGGGTTCATTTTTTTCTCTGAAATAACATTGATTGATCAAAACGTAAATACCTGTTTTAAAGGTAAATATTGAGATTCTGGTCCCCTTCTGACTCCAACTCCAACTGTTATTATTCTGGTGTTATTCATGTTATTCTTTCTTTTTCTATTCTTTCCTTACTCTAGATACTTGAACATGTTTCTTCCTGTGCATGTGTGCGTGCACACACACACACACACACACACACACACACACCCCAAAAGGGGAAAAAAGGCAAAGAACATCATTAGAATTTTTAATAATGTTATGAAAATAAACATCCCTATCACATTCAATTTTCACTCCAGGTACATATTCGTCTAAAAATTGCTCTTGTGTTATCCACCTTCTTTCTACTGCTCTCTTACCTTTCTCACAACATGAATTCCTCCTCATTATCCCATCAGCACCCCTTCCTGGTACCACCATTTTGCCACATTTATGAACCTGTCTCTTCACTGTTGATAAGCAGCACCTCCTACAGAATCAGACATGTGCTTGTTTAATTGTTAGTTTTATTGTAAAATACCAGTGTTTAGCAACTCCATCCTTACAGAAACACGAGAACTCACAATGGTGAGTCTGTTTCCTACCTATTGAACCATGTCCTTTTATAGCAGAATTATTTTAGGACTATTCTACTTTAAAATGCACATGCTTCTTAGCGACTGCATTTAAAACTCAGCAGAAATGCTTCCAACTTATTTTCTACTGTATATCATTATTGCTGCCCTGCTTCTCTTGTTATGTCACTGTGAAGTGCTCCCCTGGCTACCTTGACCTACATCTGCCCATCCACACCTGCTATCTGGGAAGCAGGCGAGTCTTCACTTAGTTCAGAATCTATTGAATTTTAAGTCCTTAAAAGGGCCACTTCTATTGTTACCTTTTTTTTTTTTCTCTTTTGAGACTAAGTCTCGCTATGTTGTCCAAGGTAGTCTCAAAAACACAGATTCAAGTGATTTCTAGCCTCAGCCTCCCAAGTATCTGGGATTATAGGCAAATCCACTGCACCCAATTTTTAAGCAGTCGCACTGCTACCACTTCTACTTCTAGTGTCACCTCTACTGAGACTTTAGTTTTACTGGCTAATTCCTCACTGTCAAGTTCACTTAGATACCATCTCTACCACAGGGCCATTTTGCAATTCACTGCCTCCTGGAAGTTTCACCTCAAACATTTCCTACTGTGAAACCTTATCTAATCATGTAATGTTTCCTTAAGTAGATGGTATAAAGCAATCTGTCACTTGTGTCCTCACAACACTTAATTTATAGGATGTAACAATTTTTTTATTATATGATACTGGCCTAAAATTTTTACTCAATAAAATGGTCTTCTGCTTCCCAAATAGACTTGGAAAGATCTAGTGAGTCTATAGCTCTTTCCAAGAAATGGGAAGTAATCTGACATTTTAAATCGTACACTTGGTCTCAGTCCAGATATTAATCAGAAATAGTTACAATGCTAATTTTGATTAGAGGTACAATAGTCCATGACCCTATTTCCATGGGCTGGCCATCAGAGCAGAGTTTATTATTCTATCCATTTCCCTTAATGTTTGTCCTTTATTCTCCCAGCTTTCTAACTGCATTTTCTGACTTCTGTATAGAGATAGGGGAAAAGGGACATAGTCTTATATGTGGATACAATCTTTTCCTGATAATTGGATACTACTAGATAATAGTATTTCACTTCTGACTCCTTTTCTTGTGAATATTGTCCTGTCTCCCCTTCATCTGCAGTCGGCATGATGCCTCTCCCAAGGCAGATCAACCCAAAGTCAGTCTTGCTGCAGACACTTCTTTTACACAAGGGACAAAATGGCTCAAGACCAGCTGTTGCTTTCTGCTGGCTGGTCTTCAGTGGCTCCTGTCTGAAGACATCACCTACACTTGAAAGAGACCCAGAAATCCTCCTTTGCTTTGATGACAAGGCATTCCTTTACATTTCCAGACCAGGAGCTGGAGTAGTAACTAACATAATGAACTTTCAACTTCCACTCAAATTAAGAACTCAGACTTTATAAGTATGGTTGAACCTATTCCTCTTGTATTTCTTCTCTGAGACATGTTTATTATTCTATAATTCCTGTTTTTCTTCAGTATATTTTACATATAATAGTGTTTTCTCCCTAAGTTATAATTCATAATTAATTTAAAACTTAATTATGATTCACTGAAATTGCATAGACTCCATAGATTGACCTGGAGAGAACCAACATCTTTTAGATAATAAATACTTCTTTCAATCTTCAATTGTATTTAAATAGAATTTATTTGGTCAACCATGTTTTATTAAAGCTCTGTTTATATTTGATTATAGCTTACATTTTTAACTTTCTAACTGGGAAAGCATACACTGCTTTTGTTACATTTATCTATGTTGATACAGTTCACTATTTCATTTCATCTATTTTCACAATTTCATTGTAGTCCAGTGTAAGAGTGCTCATTTTTTAATTAAACACTTATCTATAGTTCATTATTTTCCTGATTCCAACTTGTGCTCTAAAAATAAGGCTATTTTTGAACATCCATACACATACCTTCCGCCGGGCATGGTGGCTTGTGCCTGTAAGCTTCAGCCTATGGAGCGGCCGGGGCTAGGGATCGAGGTTCGAGTCCCGCCTGGGGCCCATAGCGAGCCCTACTTCCAAAAAAAATAGCTGGGTGTGGTGGTGTGCGCCTGTAATCCCAGCTACCTGGGAAGCTGAGGCTGGGGATTGCTTGAGTCTGTGGTACCCTGGGCAACGAGAGCCTGCGGTTCCACGGGCAAAAATAGCAAGACCTAGTCTCAAAACAAAACAAAACAAAACAAAAAACATACACATACCTTCCTTCCAACCTGAGACATAGACTTGAAAGTAGAATTGGTATGTCCTTGTGTATATTTAAATTTATCCTGACCAGATATTGCCAAATTGGTCTTCAAAGTAGCTGTGTAAATGCATTTCCCTGTCAGGCCAAATGAATTTCTGCTATTTAACATCTATATCAACAAGAAAATCTATCAGGTTTTTCATTTCCGCTAATGTGATGAATGTGAAATTCTGGACTATTCTGATTTATTCGTAGTAACTGAGGATATCTTTTCTGGGAATCAGCTGTTCATGTCATGTACTCATTTATTTTTTGAGCTTTTTTTTCTCATTGATTTGTAGAGTTCTTTATTTTACTGACAAATTTTTGTCAATTTTATCTGTTACAAATATCTTCTCAAAGCCATGTTTTCAATTTTTATTCTGTGAAACTGTGTGATGAAACATTTCATCTTCTGTCACCAAATCCATGACTTGTTTATGTTGTATTTGTCTCTAAATTACACAACTGTGTATGTTTTAGGAAATCCTTCTTGACCAAAAGTCCATAGGTTATTCTATTAAAAGTCATTTTTGAAAATGTTTAGTTTTTTTTTTCTTTCTACCTAGGTATTCCATTTATAAAGTTGCATTTTCTGTGTGATAGAAATATTTATTGTCCACATATCCATTTATTGTCCAATGAATCACAATCACATCACCATTTATTAAATTGCTTAGCCTTATCCTATTTTCCTTAAGTCTGCCTCTGACATATTTCAAGTGTTTAAATGAGTGTGAATTTTTAAATTAGCTCCCTGTTATGTCATTCTTTTAATAGTATCTCACAGTCCTGACTTTTCAGTATCTCACAGCCAACTACTTTAGAGTTATTTTGTGAGGAAAGTACTCATCTTTTGTTCTCCAGGATGGCAAGGACTGTGCTTTACCTCTGTTTCATGTAAATCATATAATCAGCTTATTGAAATTCCCATTGTGCTTTTTTTAATTATAGAGGATCCATAGACTGACTTGAAGAGAACTAATATCTTTAAAACAATACTTCTTTCAATTCATGGTGCTGGCATAGTTCCATGACATAATTTATTATGGTTTGTTTTTATGTATTTACAGAGAGTTTTCCATTCCTCATTTATACATCCTTGGAGATGCTTATTCTTAGATAGCTCATATTTTTGTTGTTTTTAGGTAAGGATTACTGAATCCTTGTGGCACTAAAATATAATGGCTTCAGTCAAGAATACCTTTTCATGCTTAAGTATAAAAACCATAAAATAATTTGAATCATCACATATTTCTTTAATGCATATATTTACTATGGGCATTACATATTTTCAATTTTTCTTGTGAATTTCATAGCAAACATACTTGAGTGTTTATCTTCATACTTTTATTTTAATAACCACATAAAAATCTTAAAAGTTGAATGTCTTAGTCAAAATGTATATACATTCTGCATTTAATTGAAAATTTGTTTTACTCATCAATAGACAATTTATATTCTACTCAAAGTGTCTTTCACTTTCACATTCACATTTTGTTTACATAGCTTTAAAATATTTGCATATCTGATATCTGTGTAAATATTTGATAGGGGAAAATATAGCTTGCTTTTTTGGCCTTTTTTCTATTTTTTTAGACAGCTATCAGTCATATGTAAATCTAACATTTGTCTATTTACCTCTTTTTTCTATCATTTTAACTGGGATTTTTTTCTTGTAATTTGTAAAATATAATTATATATCAACTGTTTTAATCTCACTCCTAAAATCTTTGCTGCAGTTTTCCTACCAGTCATTCTCCCTTTCTAATATTTACATATCACTATTTTCCACATGAATAATTTCATCTGGAAATGAAAAATGTTACCACATTTTTTCTTTTATAGTAAAGCTTTGGGAGCCACCAGACCTAAGAAACAAACAGTTATACTTTCTCTATCACTTAAATACTATTATTTAACAATGAATGTTGCAAAAAATACTTTGATAGGTCAAAAAAATAACCCAAACATGTTCGTAGAATGGGATCTAGAAGGTAAAATAAATAGCACTCAGTATGAGGTTCAGGATAATTTTAGCTGAACATTTTTAAAAAATGCTATAGATTGTCAATAAATAGATTGTAGTAATATTTTAATTATATTATATATAATATAAATATATTAACATATATTATAATAAAATATATAAATACATTGATATTAATGTAATATATTATAGTAATATATAATATAAATAAATATAGTAAAATAACTTGGGAAATAAATGATCTCAGTTATTTCTGTCCCATTACAGCATGAGATAAATTACATTTCCTTTCATTCATCTTGTATTTCCACTCCAGATCTTGATCATGTTCACTTCCAAACCCTGATGACAGGAAATAAGAAGACAATCATTTTCTTTTTCCCCCTTTTTAATTGTTTTATTGATTGCACATATATATAGTAGATATATAGACATAGAGATATATATGTGCAATCAATAAAAATTTAAATATATATGAGATATATAGATATATGTGTGCAATCAATAAAAAATTAAATTATATATCTATATACACATATAGATATATATAGGATATATATATATAGATATATACAGAGATATATATGCACGTATATAAATTGCATTATTGTCTACCACGGGGTTCTCCCATCACCTTATCACCTGTGAACTTTCTTAATCTTAACAATTATTTTCTTAATAAAAATTTTTGTTGAACTGAATTTTAGTCACACTCAAGGCAACTGGATCGATCCTTATGAGAAATCCAGCGTGCTGCCAACTTGCCACCCAGATCTAATCTGATTGGTTGATGACTTGGTTACCACATCACTGGAGTTCTGGCCCATATGAGACTTCAGATTAATGGACTGAATAATCAGCGCTATGTTCCTGAGTAAAGTTTACCTCTGTGAGCCAAGGAATTTATATCCTGATCACTCTTGTATAAGTAAACCTTTTCCTGCTACCTGAATGGGACAATAAGAGTCATAGTTGGGCAATCCAGGGTCAAGCCTCCACAGGGTGATGTGTCCTCCCTGCACATGCTTATGCTGAAAACTTAAGTCTTATAGAAAAACTACTGAGAACGCTAATGTCCTGTGCAATGGCTGGTTTGAGATATATATATGTACATATATATTGTATATATATATGTATATATTGTACATATATATAGTACATATATATGTACACACACATATATAGAGAGACAGAGACAGAAAGACAGAGATTGCTGCTGAATGCAAAGATATGCATGCTAGAAGGTGATTAAGGAAAATGATTACCATGATGATGATAGCTTTTGGTATGCATAAGATTTACAAGGCAAAATTCTATGAGCTTTAAATATATCATCTCATTAATATTCCTGAGGAACTCATGAAGTAGACATTATAATCAATTCATAAATAAGGAAACTGAGGTAGAAAAGTAATACAATTTGCTCTAAGTTTTAAAAAGTGTCAGCTGAAATCTATGCCCAAGATGCCTGGCTCCAGAGTCACAAATCTAGCTTCTAGTCATTTCTCCAAGCTAGAATTGGAGGCCTTTTCTAAGCTCAAACTACTGTAAAGAGTGAGCTACACGCAACACACGACTAACTTGCATACCACACTTAAAAACAAACATAGACATAGACATGAACACATATAGAGATATATTTCTTATTAAAAGCAAAGTGACTTGACTACATGTAAAAAGGTTCGGAGGCATCTATGTTTCTTTGTTATAAAGAGTTAATGTTGCTGGAAAAGGTGAGGGAAGATTGGAAGACCATGTTCCAAGAAAGAGAAAAGAGAGACAAGTAGCACTAAACATAAGGTGGCAGCTGATGGTAGGCCTTCACTCTTGCCCTCCTGTTTCTAAGTAGTCATATTCCTGGCTGTGAGCAGCTGCCCTGAGGAGCAGGGAGGAGCAGCCAGTCATCACCTGTCACAGGACCATGTGGATGGCAGGAGGTGAAGCAGGAACTTTCATGTCTAAGCCCTGGTTCACAAGCTGAGCCAGAACCCAAGACCAGGATAAAAGGGCCCTGAGAAGAACCTCTCCATCAGCTCCCCTCCTGCTGTGCTGAAGGACCTGTGCTCTTGTGGCTGGTGAGTGACCTGGAAGTGAGAAAGGAGCTCTATGAATGCAGCTTAGACCCAAGCGAGCAGGAGGGCAGGTAGGACAGTGCTAGGAGGTGGAAAGAATGAATGTATTAGCAGAGACTGATAGTCTAGATATGCTGATGAAAAAGGATGATCTGTGAGACTGGAAAAACTGGAATAACAATGATTTGTGAGCTCTAAATAAAATAGGTTTGTATCTTTTTGAGTTTCTCAGATTGTAGATAAACTAAAACAATTCTCTCTTCTATTTCCTCTGAGAAATCATCTGTGTCTATTCCACAAAGGCTCTCCTGGGACCAAAGCATTTCTTAAATAGTAGAGACCAGGTTAAGCACATGGGGTTTTGATATGCACAGCACTCCTCAGGCCTCACACTCATCCTGCTGTTCAGCAGTGCCTGGCTATATGTGGCAAAAGGCCTAAAGTTGAATATGACTAAGAAGCTAAGATTCATGGCACCATCTAGGAAAGGACTGAGACTGAACTGCAGAGTTCATCACTAAGCCTGATAACTAGAGAAGGAAACCTGGACTCACACACCAGCTTGGTATAGAAAAGTTTAGTCTCACTTTCTCAATCTGGATTAGTGATTTGGGATTAATTATATTATTCAGTTTATTATATCATATCATATTTCTGTTACATATAAATGTGCATATATATAGTGAGAGAGAGAGAGAAAGAGTGAAAGAGAGCAGGCTTGCATTTCCAAAAAGTTTTTATATGAGCTGTCTAACCAAATACATGTAATTATACAGGATAGTTACATAATATGATACAATGATTGATAATATGTATTTATAGGAAAGTTCTCAGTTCTTTCTTAGCAAACAGCAGTGCAGCCATAAATAACTCCTAGATTAGAGGTTTCCAAAATTTTTTGCACTCATGCAAAAAGTACATTTGTGTCAGTCAAAAGTCAATTTTGCTCTTCTCATAGACTTTAGGCAATTTTGTAATACAGTTGTGCTCTGTGTCTTGCCTTGCTAAAATAAGACAATCCATGTCAAAGTTATGAAAAGGTCCTAAGGTTCAAATGACAGTGTAAAAACATTTGACCAATTATTTTATATCCATGAATTCTCTTGAACAGACTTCAAAAATGTAGGGGGGGAATGATGGATTAAGACAAAGATACTTCCTTCTACGTGCTGGGTCTCACTCTCTGTCTCTCCTCAGCTCCTGAACGCCCAGCCGCCAACATGTCCTGCCAGCAGAGCCAGCAGCAGTGCCAGCCCCCTCCCAAGTGCACGCCCAAGTGCCCCCCCAAGTGCCAGACCCCAAAGTGCCCCCCGAAGTGCCCTCCAAAGTGTCCCCCCAAGTGCCCCCCAGTGTCTTCCTGCTGCAGCTCTGGGGGTGGGGGCTGCTGCAGCTCCGGGGGTGGGGGCTGCTGCAGCTCCGGGGGTGGGGGCTGCTGCCTGAGCCACCACAAGCCC
>PVHY01034652.1:0-10300 GCA_004024945.1 Uropsilus gracilis | reverse complement strand
CCTGACCAGGTGCCGGGTCAGATGCAGGGACCGCTCCTAGGGCTGGCCTTGGCCCGTGTCCTCAGCGTTCGCAGCTGGTCGACGTTGCTCGAGGGACCAGACGGCCCTCGGTGCCGCTACTGCCCGTGCGCCCCCGAGGCACTGCTGGCTCTCCAGCGGCGCGTAGGGTGGGCGGGGAGGAGGGAGGAGCCTGTCGGGGTCCCGGCCCCCGGAGCGGCGCGGCGGGGGAGGAGTGGGCGGGGCCTAAGGCGGGGCTGTGGCCGCGCTGTCCCTCGCCCGCCCCGGGGCCCCAGCTCACCTCTCGTCCAGGGACATGACTGGCACGCCTGGCGCCGCTGCCAGCCGGGATGGTGAGGCCCCGGAGCGCTCCCCGCCCTGCAGTCCGAGCTACGACCTCACGGGCAAGGTTGGTGGGTGCGCGCCCTGAACTGGGGAGCCCCGGGCCGCTCTCGGGGGCCACCCTTCCCCCTTCCCGCTCCATTCGGCCAGAGAGCCCCGCCCAGCCCCTTTCGGCCCGTGGGGTTCAGCCTTTTCCCCAGGGCAGCCGGGACTCCGGAGGAAGGAGGGTCGAGACAGCCCTGGCCCCCTGCCGGTCGCTAGGGATGGGCTGCCTCGAGGGGGCGGGGCGAGGAAGGACAGAGCGACTCCCCATTTGTGCGGACCCCACCCCAATTTTCCTCTGCCATACTCGGCCAGTAAGAGCCTCGCAACCTGTGCGTCCCGGGGGGTCCCTGTAGAGGGTAAGCGTCTGGCTCTCCTAGACAAAGGTACCCAATTGCTAGGAAATAGAAAGGCCTGGCGACTCCGAGAGGACGCCCCCTGGCGGTGGGGCAATTGGTCCTTCGTACCCCTTTCCCTATCAAGCTCTCAGCCCAGGCTTGGCATCTAGCTCCAAAGCTTTAGGAAGAAGACTCTTCAGTTCCCACCTTCCCCGGGTCCTACCCTCCCCCTTTCACCCCTGCCGTCTCCACCTGGCACCTTCTCCCAGGAGGATGTTGCTGACCAGGGTGAGGACCTACCGGGGAATTTTTAGAACCTGAGAAACATCTCAGGTTCATCACCACCTCCCTTCCCCGCCCCCAGAGCTTAAGTCAGCTCGCAGGCTCCTGCCCTCTGCAGCGCTGCCCCGAGGAGGCAGGAGGGGGTGGCGGCACACACCGCCCTCCATCCGTGCCCTTGGAGCCAGCGGGTGCCAGGGATAGGAAGGAGGTACCCAGGAACCCTGGCACTTCCGCTCTGGCTCTACAGGCGCAGGGCTAGATGGATGAGGGGCTGTCCTGGCTCAGGCTGCGTGACCTTGAAGGACCCCTGCCTTCAAGGGGGGCTCACTCGTGATAGGAACCTCGGGGCCTCCACCCCCATTGCTTGTTTCAGGGGAAGCCACTTTGCAAGTCACCCGCCCGGAGGCCCAGAGGCCCAGAGCCGTTGAGAGTTGAGATAGGCGTCCTGTGTGGGCTGGAGGCCGGAAATGGCCCCAGCGCCTTCAGGGGAGGAGGGGGGCTGCGGGAGGCCAGCCCCCAGGCTAGAGGGGGGCTGTGGAGACCAGCCTCCAGACTGGAGGAGCCCTGACTTCCTTGCCGAGGAGACAAGCCGCTGGGTGTTTGCCTAGGAGGCTGGCACTTGTTTGTGTTTGGTGGAATTGTGTGTCTGGGTGGGTAACTGAGATGGTTTGCTCAAGGCAGCTGTGAGGACACAGGTGCTGGCCCTTCCTCTCTCATGGGGGGCTGGGAGCCAGGAGCCAGCCCGCTGGGCCTAAGCACCCCCAAGTCCTGGGGGTGCCTCCATCTGTGCCCTAGGTCAGGCAGCATCTTCAGAGAGTTGGCTTCTGGCCTCCAGCATCCTGGGTGCCCTGGCCTGCCTCGGGCAGACCAAGAGGAGCCTGCAGAGGGCCCTGGGGCTGGAGCAGAGGGGATGGAGCCCAGGCAGGCAGGCAGCGCAGACCCTGAGTCTTAGGCGGGTCCCATGATACTGTGGGTTCTGGTCACTCGAAGACCCCGGCAAGGCCTCCAAGAAGTTGTTCTTCCGCCCTTCAGGCCACCGCGAAAACCAAGCCACAGGAAGTTGAAGGAATCTTCCCCAAATTCCCCAGTAGGCACCTCCCCCCTCACTACACCCCCTCACTGCTCAGTGCCCTGTCTCTCCACCAGGGCTCACAGCTCCATCCCAATCATCACCAGCCCCAACCCAGTCTCTCTCTGGCCACAACGTGCCAGAGAAACTCCAGTACTGGGTCTAGACCTCTGTTCGCCAAGACTGAGAACTGAGTAGACAGAATCCCCATCCTACAGAGGATGAGCAGAGACCAGGGACTAGGGGGGGAGGGGGGGACACAGGGACAAGCCCTCCCTGTGTGTGTGGGGGGGGACTGCTCCGGCTCCCCTGAGCACATCTACCCAGTTTGCAGCATTTGTCCCACTTGGGGGCTTCTGTCCTAAGAATTTCAGGCTAAAGACTAGTCTCAAGGCTGGGCACAGTGGCTCGTGCCTGTAAGCTTCAGCCTATGAAGCGGCCGGGGCTAGGGATTGCGGTTCGAGTCCCGCCTGGGGACCGTAGGGAGACCTAGTTCCAAAAAAATAGCTGGGCCTGGTGGCGCGCACCTGTCATCCCAGCTACCTGGGAAGCTGAGGCTGGGGATTGCTTGAGTCTGTGGTATCCCGGGCAATAAGAGCCTCCGGTTCCATGGGCAAAAATAGCGAGACCTAGTCTCAATGTCCCTTATTCCTGCATGCCCCCCAACTTCCAAATACATACTGTGGCCCCGCCCCCCCAAATGGGCAATTGTACTCTTAGCATCAGCCTCTGCAGATGCCCCTCCCTCCCTCCTCAGGGGACACATGCCCCCAGGGGAAGCCTGTCCAGGTGTTACACTTCCCTTTCTGCCCTGCCCACAGATACATGCCTGGGAAATCAACACACAGTGGGCGGGGCAAGGGTGGACAGCCGGGCCATGCAGGTGGTGGTTCCCAGGGCCACCAATCAGATGCAGGGACCTGCTGGGGCGGAGGTCACCACGCGGCATCCAGGACGCTGCGTGAGGACCCAAGAGCCTGCAGGGCCATGACGTGAACTGAGTGGTCTGAGTGGTCAGCACCTACCCGCAGGGCACAGGCCACAGGGGCTCTCCAGAAGCAGCCCCCGCCCTCTTCGGACCTGGCCCTCTGGCCCTCCTCCCAGCTCCTCCCAGGAAGCCCAGAAAACTCACCGGGCTCCCCATTAACTGCCTCTGCCCCATCTCCTAGGTGATGCTTCTGGGAGACTCGGGCGTCGGCAAAACCTGTTTCCTGATCCAATTCAAAGATGGGGCCTTCCTGTCCGGGACCTTCATAGCCACGGTCGGCATAGACTTCAGGGTGAGGTGCTGCGGGCTCCTCCTCCCTGGGCGAAGGCTCAGGCCCCGGCCGCTGCCCGCTCCTCGCCCGCCCTGGCTCCTCTGCGCTGCTGTGGCTCCCGGCCGGAGGGCACCAGGGTGCTCCTGAGGGACCCAGATGGCACCCAGTGAAACACCCAACCTTCTTCGCCCCGCGCTGGGCAGACACACCCTAGGCACTGCCCTCTGCACTCGCCTCAAGGGCACAGCCTCCCTGGAGTCCTGGGAGCACAGTGCTGGCTGCTCTAGGTTTATGTGAGGGGAGAGCAGGCTGCCAGGGCCCTCTCCTTCCTGAGAACCCTCCACCCCTTTTCAAATCCGCACCAGGGAACTCGGCCCCGCCCACCCGGGGAGGCCAGGAGAGAAGGGCCAACCTGGCAGGTGGGGCTGGGCAGAGGCTGGCTGCCTCCCTCCAGCTGGAGAAGGAACGTGACCCCGCAGGCCCAACCCGTGTGCTCTGGGGGTGCTGGTGGGCATCTCATCGCCAGGGCTCCGTGGTGGTTGGGGCCGAGTTCCAGGGAGGCATGGAGAGTGGGGAAGGGGCAGATGCCCCCCTGCCCCATGTCATGCCACATGCCACTCACGGAGCCCCGAGGAAAGCAGGGAGTTTCTCAGCACCCCAAACCCCATGTGATGAAATCAGCAGGACCCCGAGAGGAGAGAGCTCTGCAGTGGAGCTGTCTGCGTGCAGGGCTCTGCTGGGTGAGCCAGCCTGAGCCCTCTCTGGGGCTCCCTACACCCCCTCCAGCCCTGGGGGCAGCCAGGCAGGATGGTGGATGTCAGCAGAGCACAGGTGCCTGCAGCCTCCCGCCCTCCACACCCACCTCTCCCTCCACTCTTTTCTCTTCCAGAACAAGGTGGTGACTGTGGATGGAGTGAGGGTGAAGCTGCAGGTGAGCTCAGCTGCCTGTGAGCTGCAGGGGAGGAGGGAGAAGGAAGAGGGTGAGGGAGGAGAGAGAGGGAAGAGGGAGCGAGAGGAGGGAGAGAGAGGAAGGAAAGGGACAAGGGAGAGAGGGAGGAGAGGGAGGAGCGAAAGGGATGAGGGAGAGGGAGAAGGGAGAGGGAGGATGGAGAGGGAGGAGTCAAAGGGAGGAGGGAGAGGGAGGAGGGAAAGGAGGAGGGAGGGACCTGCCCCTACCCCTGCCCCTGCCCCACCTGAACCACAGCAGGCTGTGGCTCTGCCTTCCACCTGGGGTAACTTCCTGTGGGGCCCCCCAGAGGAAATGGGTTTTCTTTGATGTCTGCAGAAAAATACGGTCCTAGGCACTTGCACTCCTATCCGTGGCAGCTCAGCGTAGCCCCTCCGTCTCCTCCCAGCTTCCCCAGCCTCCTCTGTTCCTGGAGCCTCAACACCCCCAGCCCTGGGAGAGGAGGCAGCGCAGGGAGCAGAGGGAGCTGGGGACTCAATAGCTACGACCCCGAGTGCTCAAGTGGGCTGCAGAAGCCCATGGGAGCCTAAGAAGGAAACAGCCCTACCTCCCCACATGGCTCCCACACCTCCTCACGGTTTCCTCCACAGCCCGTCCCTGCAGCCACCTCCTCCTGTTTGTCTGTCTCTATCTAGATCTGGGACACCGCCGGGCAGGAGCGGTTCCGGAGTGTCACCCATGCTTATTACCGTGATGCCCAGGGTAGGTCCCTCATGCACCCCTACCCCTTCTCCTGCCCCCTCGCCAGTCCCGTCTCTGATCTCTCTCTCTCTCCCCCTCTCCAGCCTTGCTCCTGCTGTATGACATCACCAACAAGTCTTCCTTTGACAACATCAGGGTGGGTGTGCCCTCCCTCCAGATCTGAGCAGGCCAGGCAGGGTCTCTGCCTCCTGGGAAGGGGTGGGGCTTGGAACCCTGCTGATTTCTACATAACACTCTGAGCTATGACTCAGAAGTCATCAACTGCTACTAGGTATTTGATTGGCAAGGAGGTCAAGGAGACTGTCCAGGTCACCTGCTTAACCCTGAACATGATTCACGAGTATGTTTCATGACACAAGGTTCAGAAAGTCCATAGCTCCACCCTGGACAATTACCCACTGCATCCCAGGGGTTTTCAGCCTGGGCAGACTGAAAAGTCCAAGTTGGAAGAAAGTAATGACGAGAGTAATGACTTTGTTCTCACTGCCAAGGCCTTAGAGAACAGAGATAAGAATTCAACTAACACAAGCACTGACCATGCACAGCAATATAAGGTCTCATGCTCCCTGACAAGCAAACTGGGAGAACAAGATATATAGCTATAAAACAGCTCATAAACGGATGGAAACCCATGGCTCTCATACCCTCCCCTCCCACTCCCTGCTCATAGCAGACATCACTAATCAATCACGGAGCTTTGGATCATGGGGCTCCCAGGGGATCACAGAATGCCCAACAGAGCCCTCTGGAAAATCACTGGTGGCCAGCTGATTTATAAGATAACACCTCTCACAACTTAATTTCCTGGGACCTGAGAGTTGCACTGGATGAGGTTGTGGAATGGCCACTCAATACCAGACAGCCAGAACAAAGATGCTGGTGAGAGAATACATG
The DNA here is from genome assembly GCA_004024945.1 of Uropsilus gracilis. Lineage (NCBI taxonomy): Eukaryota > Metazoa > Chordata > Mammalia > Eulipotyphla > Talpidae > Uropsilus > Uropsilus gracilis. The sequence goes on along the minus strand of PVHY01034652.1, from coordinate 4,408 downwards.
GGACATTGTGTTTAGGGGTAGTGAGTTGTCCAGATAATCAAACAGGCTGAAGGACTGGAGGGCTAAGAGGAAGTTGAAGAAGGTGGGTCCTTGAGAGGGAGTTGGAGAAGGTGGGTCCTCAGCCTTCCTGGCTCATGGTCCCTCTCCCGCAGGCCTGGCTCACTGAGATTCACGAGTATGCTCAGAGGGATGTGGTGATCATGCTGCTAGGCAACAAGGTGAGTGGATCCATGCCAGGGTCACCCCCCCACCCCCATATACCTTCCTCTCCCGCTGGCACAGCCTCAGCTCCACCCAACCCAACCCCAAAACGCCCAAGAGTGTTATCTGGACATCCTTCTAGCAGAGGACACTTTCCAGGCTCCAGTTCAAGTCAGACCCGTCTGGAGGCTTCAGCCCATCTCACCTGCCCTCTCAAGCTGTGGGAATGCCCTCTCAAGCCCCCTACCCAGGAAGCTCCAGCTGCCACCTGAGGGAGCCAGGCATGCCCGGTCAACACGAGCCCCACTAGATCATAGTGAGGAGCTTGGACGGATTAGCGCAACTGCAGTCATGCCTCTGAGGCCCAACCCCAGCGCCCTTGCCAAGAAGAGACACCTACTTCTCCCTTCCCCTTGCAGGCTGGGTAGCTCAGCCTGAGCAAAGCAGAAACCCTGGCCCAGTGCCCATCACGCAACACAGTCCCACAGTCCACCAGCAGGGGGCAGACAGAGCCTATTCCTGGGGCAAAGGCCAGCTGGCAAGAAAGGGGCCCCTGCGAGGGTTGAGGCTTCCTTCCTTGGAGTGACCCACCTGGCTTTGACAGGCGGATGTCAGCAGCGAGAGGGTGATCCGCTCCGAGGACGGAGAGACGCTGGCCAGGGTAAGTGCCTGCCCAGGGGCAGGACGTGGGGCGGACGCAGCAGCCAGAGGCTGCTCCTGAGGACACTCTCTCCCTGACAGGAGTACGGGGTACCCTTCTTGGAGACCAGCGCCAAGACGGGCATGAACGTGGAGCTGGCGTTTCTGGCCATTGCCAAGTGAGACTGGAGCAGGGACGTAATGGGGGTCAGGGCGGCCCACCGGGGTCCACTCGGGTCCACTGGACCTGGCTCCGGCTGCATTCATGCCGAGGGCTGCGCACCCTAGGCCGTGGGGGTGGGGTGGACACCCAGGCCCTCAACCTCCTGCCTTGCCCCTTCTTTCTCTTCAAGGGAGCTGAGGTACCGGGCCAGTCGGCAGGCCGACGAGCCCAGTTTCCAGATCCGGGACTATGTGGAGTCCCAGAAGAAGCGGCAGGGCTGCTGCTCCTTCGCATGAGGCACCAGGGCTGAGAGGAGACCCCAGAGGCCACGAAGACACCCTGTTTCTCTCTGAGCAGCTGAGGGACATCGTTGGGGGGCCCCCAGGGCCCAGGGCACTCTCCCATCCCTACTTTAGTTCCTGTAGCTTCCCTGCCCCCCCAGAATCAAATATCTAGATATCATTTTAATGATACACAATTTAATGCCCAAAAAGAGGTGCCAGAAAGCCCAGGGGTTCAGCAAAGGGGCCTGGGGGGGGGGGCTTCTGCCTTCCAGAACCAGGATCCAGGGGGCTGGGCTTCCCTCCCAGGCTTGCCCCGGTGGTTTGGCACCAGCTCAGCGCCAGGGGGCATGAATGCACTTCTAGGGCCTGAGGGCAGGGAGAGGGGCTCCACTCACCAGCATCCGGGCCTCCAGCTCCAGATGAGAGACCACCCCAGGGGGCAGGGAGGGGGAACAAAGCCTGGGGAAGAAAAGACACAGGTTGGGAGGGACCCAGGGCCCTGGGGGAGAAGAAGAGTGCAGACCGACTGCTGACCTGGCAGCTGTTCCCTCTGGCCTTCCTCACCCCCTCAGGAAGCTGCCCCTCTCCCGCCATGCAGGCCCCTGGGGCTACCTGGAAAACACTCCTTCCGGCTTCCCGGACCTCAGATCCAGGGGAGCCCCTCCCCCTCGGAATCCTTGGGTCTTATTTACCTTCAAGTCCGTGTCCCTGGATACCTACCTAAGGTCACAGCTAATCTGTCCCACCTCCGGCAGGTATGCAGCCCCACTTCAAAGCCAGTCTTGCTCTGCCGGGCCAGGACCCAAGAAAAACCCCTGGCTCGGGAACCCACCCCCACCCTCCTCCCTCCCCCACCCCCACCCCTGCAGGTGAGGGAGGGGGAGGCCATGCATTCTGGTGAACCAACTGGTGTGTCAAAACAAGGTCAGGTGCCTGGGGGGGGGGGGGGCGGCCAGTTCACCCGAGCCGAAGGTCACGTGTCTCCCGGAGCCCTGACCCCTGGCCGCTGGCTGCTGAGGGTAGACTGGAGACGGCAGGTCCCACCACCTGGAGGCTCGCCTCCTCCAGCTGCTGCAGCTCTGGGCTGGGGGAAGAGGGGGAGAGAGGGAGAGCCCTAGGAGGAATGCGCGCCCGTTCCGCCTCTCCCGCTGCATTTGCTTTCAAGGCAGAAATCCTGCTCGGGAGCAGAGTCAACAGCTCAACTCAGTGCGATAAGGAAGCTCTCGGGGCCTGTCGTGGCCGACCAGGGAGGTGCCTGACCTCGCCTGGCACTTCTGGGGCCCTGGCAGGCAGCAGGCCACCCATCACGTAGGCCCGGGGCTCCGGCCCGTGTGTTTTGCAGAATTAAATGGCGTTATTTTGGAAAGGACACCTGCCCGCTGTTTCTCCGGGGTGGCTGCATGTGGGGGGACGGGCGGCCACCAGAACCGTTTGACCCTCATTCTTCCATGTCCGGGCACTTAGCGGCCTGCCCTCCGCCCGGGGGACCCGTCTCTGAAACAGGGGGCGGACAGGCGGCTTCTCCGAGCGCCCCGACTCGTCTCCCCTGCAAAGCCCCGGGAAGGAATCTGCTTACCTGCGACCCTCCCCGCTGCTTCTGCGGGCCAGGACCCCAAGAAGCCTGTGCTCACGCCCCTGCCCGAGGTGGCTGGCTTCAGCGGGCACCCCGCGAAGCCCTCCCATCGTTCCGGCGAGGTTCACAGCCGGCACCCCGACAGGCGAGGGGGGGGTGGGGGGGAGGGCGGGGAGGTGTATGAGTCCACTAAACAACTCCATTGGGTCGGGGATGGACCTCCGGCTCCCTCATAAGCCCACGGGGACCTCACCCCCCCCAGGAGCCACCGCAGCTCCGTGCCCCGCGCCCCGCCTTTTGGGGGTGCACCCAAGATTGGGGTTTAAGGCTGTGAAAAGTTAGGGCCCTTTCAAAGGTGAGGGAACTGACTTTCTCGGGCCCCGCCACAGGTGGGGGGGAACCCAGGACGGAGCCGGTGGGCGCGCCCGCGCAGCCCCTGCACGCCCCGCCCGCTCCCCTCCCCCTCCCACCGCGACTCGGGCCACTTGGTAACAAACACTTCCACTTCCTGAGCCTTTCTCTCGCGCCGCGGGACGCCGCGCCGAGCGCCGGGCCCCGCCCCCGCGCGCCCCCATTGGCCGGCGAAGTTCACCCGGCCCGCGCGCCCCCGCCCGCGGCTCCTGATTGGCCCGGCGGAGGCCCACGCCCTCGCGCGGCCCCGCCTCCGGAATAAGGGGCCCGGGAGGGCAGCAGACGCCGAGACGCCGAGCCGGGAGGGGATTGGCTCGCGCACCGCCTCCGGGGCTCCTCGCCGTTCGGGCCGCGTTCCCGGGGCACCTGCTCGCTCGGCCCGTCCCGCGGCGCTGGGAGTCCCGCCGCGCTCCCTTCCGCCTCCCGGTCGTCCGGCCGGGCGGGAAAGAGGGCTGGGCCGCCCCGTCGCCGGCCCCGGAACGGACCCCGCGCGCCGTTGAGCCGTCGCCAGGCGAGATGAGCGCGGACGTGGCGGCCGGGACGCCCCTGCCGCGGCTCTGCTGCTTGGAGAAGGGCCCGAGCGGCTACGGCTTCCACCTGCACGGGGAGAAGGGCAAGATGGGCCAGTTCATCCGGCTGGTGGAGCCCGGCTCGCCGGCCGAGAAGGCGGGCCTTCTGGCCGGAGACCGGCTGGTGGAGGTGAACGGCGAGAACGTGGAGAAGGAGACGCACCAGCAGGTGGTGAGCCGCATCCGCGCCGCGCTCAACGCCGTGCGCCTGCTGGTCGTCGACCCCGACACCGACGAGCGGCTGCAGAAGCTGGGCGTCCAGGTCCGGGGCGAGATGCTCAGCGCCCCGGAGGGGTCCGCGCCGCCCGCTGCCGAGACCCCAGCGGCGGCCGCTGACCGCGAGCCCCCGGCCGCGACGCCCGAGCCGAGCGAGGCCCAGGAGAGCCTTCGCGGGCGGGTAAGTGCGGGCCCGGCCCGGCCCGGGCGGCCAGGCGGGGTCCGGGGAGGAGGGGCTCGGGGAGACCCGGCCCGCGCCCGCCTGGGCTTTCTGAAACCCGATCCTCCGGGGGAGGCCGGGGGAGATCGCGGCCCCCCGAGCGGGCGCCAGGTCCAGCGCCCCCCCCCCCCC
>PVHY01034651.1:0-10292 GCA_004024945.1 Uropsilus gracilis | reverse complement strand
GGGGGGAACGTCCCTCTGCCCTTCGGTGGCGGCCGCCGGCCCGCGTGGCTCCGAGGTCCCGGGCGCGGTGGCTACGGACCCTTCAAAACCACCTCTTTGCACCCCGCCCTGGCCGCCCGCCCGGGCAAGGGCAGGGGGCTGGTGGAGGGCGCAGAGGTCGAGCCCGCTGCGGGCGACCAGACTGGGGGGGGGGGGGGCGGGGGGGCGGGGAGGGGAGTCGGGCGACGAGTTTCAGCTGCGGTATTTAAGCGGAGCGCTTCCCGGTCTCGTCTGCCCTCTTAACCCGCGTCTCTCCCCCGCACTCCCCCCCCTCCCCCAACTTCTAGGTTAAAAAAATAGATATATACATCTCAGAAAATAGCAAAGGGCCCCTGCAGGCGGGGCCGGGGTCGTCCGGGCTCCGAGGGGCGGGCAGGCAGGACGCGCGGCGCGGGAGCCGGGTGGGCGCTCAGGACGAGCCCTCGTTCTCCGACGCGTGCAGCAGGAGGCCGCCGCCGCCGCCGCCCGACTTGTGCTTCTTCAGCAGCTGCGTGATTTTCTCGTCGTCCGAGTTGGGGTCGAGGGGCTTGTTGTAGTCGTCGTCCTCCTCCTCGTTCTCCGAGGCCCCCTTGAGTCGCTCGGTCTCCGAGTCCTGCTTCTTCTTGGCTGTGGCCATCTCGGCCGCGTGCTTCTTCCTCCACTTGGTCCGGCGGTTCTGGAACCAGACCTGAAGGCGGAAAGAGAAGGGGAGGAGGTGAACCCAGGGCGGGAGAGACTGAAAAGGGAACACACCCGGCAAGGCTGCCGCTCCCACGACCGACGTCGCTCCCGAGGGCTCGCCACCCTCCTTCACGGACCTCCCTGGTCCCAGCCGTCAAAGTCAGTCTGCGTCGCCCCAGGTTCCTCCTAGTAACTGGCACCAAGAAACGGACCACCGTTGCCATAGCGATAGGAACACAAGAGTATTGAGGCTGTCAGTGAGTGATTTCTCAGAAGAGAAAAAACTTGGAAACCTAGTTTCCCTAAAAATGAGTCCCGCTTTCCTCTAGAGTTTGACACAGAAAACTTTCCCCCATGGTAAAATTGACCCCCAAATGGCTGTGCTTTCATTCGCTATTTAGTTTCTTAGATGAAGGGATTTCAAACAACCTGAATTGTATTACGTCCTGGTATGATTTCTGGGAGAAAATACAGCATTTACCCCTTTTGCAGTTTGTTTCACTTATCACAAGTCTGAACACAAACAATTAGGGTAAACATTCTCCGCCCAATTTATATTTATAATGTGTGATGCCCTTTAAAAAAAAAACTGCTAAAACAAAAACCTCTAATCAGATAAACAACAAAATGTATGAACATATTAATAGCTCAGTCAATATCCTGACACTGGAGTCTGAGGGTTTCTCTCTCTTCCCCCAGTCTCTTTCTCACTTTCTATCCCTTCCTCCTTTCTGTATCTCTCTGAAATAGCTAATATTTTTTATAAAATCAAGTCAAAGGTTAGAATTTTCCTCAGTTATTTTTGAGTGGGATTCTGACGATTATGTCCCAATATTTTTTGAAATATTATTTCTAACATGCTTCCCCTCTGAGACCTTCATTTTCGATACAAATAGTTAAGACTATTCATGATGTTTGATGTAATGTTTGACAAACATTTTTGATAGGCATATTTTAACCTAAAGCATCAGCGATAACCAAACTCCCAAACATGCTGAATTATCCCGCTTTCTGCTTCTCATTCATTTTCTCATCTATGTATTTTATATACAAAATCCAAATTGCTAAGAAAGTGATTTTTATCTTCTTTATACAGCTCTAATAATTCACTTCCAGTCAAGCAGACATATTTACAGTGACAAATGAAGACCTCCAGATTACTGTGAAGGCTCTGTACCACTGCAAAAATAATTTTAACTTTTATGGGATTCTAATAGTTACATACAAAATTACACCTGCATTTTACAATGCTTGTGCGGAGGGAAATACAATGAAGCCATCAAAGGTGGCTTACATTATTCCTACTTAATTTAAAGAGCAACAGTACAACCAATGACATCACACACAGATACACACAAATCCAAAAATAATGAACTGAAGAATAATAGATGAAGATATTGGAAATCTCAGAAATGATTAAGATTTAATTTACCTAGTTGGTTCAGTCACTTTGTTTTCTCAGACAAATTTCTAAAATTTGATTTCGTGGAAATCTGTTATTCAATTCAATTATTAGTTAAGTGATGTTTTAATTATAAGTTGTTTTCATAAACAGTAAGATAGTAGTTATACTATCTTATGTTGACAAACTTATTTTAAACAGAATTTAATTTCACCATACAGTGATGATCTTCTCAATTCATTTGGAAAGTTACAATTCCAAAATGACTCGCTTCAGCTAAGCTAAAAGCAGATTCATCCTGTACTAAGTGGTTAGATCCGGTGGATTTTTATATTCTTAAACCTGCAAGTTAATATTGTAGCACTATAATCCTGATCTACATTTGGAAATTATAGAACTAGAAAGCTGAATTGATAAGCCAAAACTTGAGTATATTTCACAAATATAAAAACTGGAAGCTTATCTGACTATTCTCATCTATTTCTCAGGGCTGATATTTCCGTAATGCCTTTATTCTCTAATAATGGCTAGTTCCCCCAGCACACGCAGCTACCCGGTTATCTTGATTAACTTAATTTCAAAGGCGGGAGGTGGAGGGTGGGGGTTGATTCCTTTTGTTCCTCGGCAGCTTGCTGGTCCGCTGGACCCCAGAGCTTTTGTAAGGCCACCCCCACCTGCTTCTTCGCGCTGTTCTCATCCTCTCCCCAGGCTCCTTAGACCAGGGGTGAGTTTGTTACTTTCGTGAATGTGCTCTCGCGCTTGTGAGCCCCCGAGTGGGGGTGGCCTGCACCTCGAGGTCTGCAAGGTCCACTCACCTTGACCTGACTCTCTGTCATCCCCAACGAATAGGCTAAGCGAGCCCTCTCCGGTCCGGCCAAGTACTTCGTTTGCTCGAAAGTCTTCTCCAAAGCGAAGATCTGCTGGCCGGAGAACGTGGGTCTAGTATGTTTTCTCTTCCCATCTTTGTCCAACAGAATGGATCCCTGATCTGCAAAACCAGAGACACAGGAGGGAAACACTCGGTTACAAGTGTCTCCAGTGAAAAGAAACGCGCTGGGAAAAGTAATGTTTCGGTGGGCAAGCTGTGCTTATTCCTCAGTGGGCGTCAGCAGGGCGCTGGCGCTTCCAGAACAACAACCCTTCTTTGCCTTTTCACTGCCACCTGTTTCTAAAAAGCCGATCCTTGCCGCGCAGCTCGAAATTACCTTCTGCTCGACACCGAAGTCAAGAAGCCAGGAAACTCATTGACAAAGTTTGCCAGAGTGGACTACCCGGCCAGGGTAAACCGAGTAGAGCGCGGGAAAAGGCCCTTCTGACCTCCTAGACCAGTCAGTGCTCGCTTGGCTCGCTTTGCAGGAGGCTGACTAGCTTTTCCCTTGAACGTTTTCTTAACCTGTGTGCGCTCAACAAAGGGCGCCTTGTTTTTGGGCACACAAGAGAGCTAAGTCGCCCCCCAAGTCTACCCGCTGTGGCCGAGGGGGAGGGGTCGCCGCCTTTGTTGGCAGACCTACAAGGCCATCAAAATGAATACAATAGCGTCTCCCCGACACCCTCACTCTCCCAGGGCGCTGGCCATGCCCAGACTTCCCCCGGGAGCCTCCACTTGACTCCCGCAAATTCCCTCCTCCACCGGGACTCAGACGCACCAAGAAGGTCCGAGAGGAAAACTTCCAGGACTCGGTGCAAAGCAAAGAGCGCAGAGAAAACCTCCTGGAAGCCCGGGAGCCTTCAAGGCAGGGTGGCCAGCTACACGGAGTTAGCCTGCTCCCTCCCGGGGCGGCTCACTGGCCTCAAGCAAGGCTTCCGCGGGATGTTTTCTCCCACCCTAAGCCGCCCCCCACCCCCGCCGCCGCCATTGTCTTATTACCTCCTCCTCCTCCTCCTCCTCTCTCTAATTCCTTCTCCAGTTAGAATGCTGAGAGTTATGACGCCCCTCAATATACCTGGACCCAGGCGTCCCGGCCCCTTTAGGGACACACAGGAGGAAAGGCGACCAACAGCTGTGGGGAGCGTCCCGAAGCAACTCATGCTCGCTCTCCTCTGCAGCCACGGGCCCATCTCCAACGGGCTCACGGGGGGCCGAGCGCACCCCAGGGACTAGAGCGAAAATGTGAGCTGAACACACCGTTAGCTGAGAAATACTCGCAAGTTCACACACTGTGCTCAGGCCTATTGGCGGGCTCTCTCAGCTGCCTGTCCCCACCGGTTGGAGGCCGAAGTGCGGTGGGGGCTCTGACCAGCCGGCTGGAGTCAGGAAAATAGGGGTACGGATGGGGGCTCGGTAGCCTCTCCTGTCCCTCCCTCTTTAACCCAGACCGGACCCGCCCTCTGGTCGGGCTGCTCCGTGAGCAACTAGGACCTGGGATGGGCCATCCTCCCCGCACCGCCTAAGTGTTCCAGGTGGACGCATGTACACCCGGTGGGTGAGGCGTGCCCAGTGCTTGAAGGGCCTTGGGCTGAACCACGAGAGTTGAGGAAAGCCTGGATCCCTAGTTGAACTCCCTCACCCAGCCTGATAATACGATTCGGATTCTGGCAAAACTCCTGCGAGGCAAGAGGAAGAAGCCACTCTCAGGCACACCAGGGGCCACGACCCGGGAGTGAACGGAACTCGCACGACCGCGACCGGGCGCCGGCGATCATACTCACGAGGGGTGCAGGCCAGACGCGCGTCCCTCCAGGGCGGGCTTTGCATCACTCCTGGCCAGAAGATGGGCGTCCGGCCGGGCAGTTCAGCTAGCGGCTTGGGGTACCGACCCACGGCGGCCACCGCCGCAGCGCTGGGGCTGAAGTAGAGCCCGGGCGGCGGCGGCGGCGGGCTCAGGCTGCTGAAGCGAGGCAGGCCGGCCAGCAGCCCCGCTGGGGATGAGGCAGCGGCCGCTGCAGCCGCGGCTGCGGCCGCAGCTGCCGACGCGGAAGAAACGGAGGTGGACGAGGAAGAGGAGGAGGAGGAACCCGAGGGCGAGGCGGAGGGCAGGGCGGCCCCTGAGGCCACGGGCATGGAGGGCCGGCTCAGGATGTCGTTAATGCCGTGCGGCGTGGCGGCCGAGAGCTGCTGCGGGGGGCTGCCCAGGGACGAGAGCCCCCCCGCGGCCGGGGGCTTTAGGCTGCCTGGGTTGTGGGCGCCCAAAGGCGGGGAGGGCGACGACGACGAGGACGACGAGGACGACGAGGAGGGGGGCCCGGCGGGCAGCGGGGGGTAAGCGGCGGGGTACAGCGGGGTCTTCATTTCGGCCATGCTGTGCAGGGCGGCCAGGGGCGGGCTGCTGAGCAGGAACGCGCTCTGCCGGGTGCCCTCCATCGCCCCCACCGCTAACATCCCACGGCCAGGCCGGAGCCCGCAGCCACGCGACGAGGGGCGCAGGCCGCTGCCCGCGGCGGGGCTCTGGGAAGCGCGACGCCCTGAGGGCCCGAGCAAGAAGTCACACGGCGCTCCGGGAGGAGGCCAGTCCCTGGGCCAAGAATGCAGCCGCCGAGAGTTGCTCTCCGAGCTGCGCAGCAGCAACGTGCAAACGCGCCGCTCGGGAGGCGGCGGCTCGCCGCGGCCAGCGGGCGTCGGGCTGCGTTTGGCCGTTCTTTCCCTCTGCACGTCTCGGCCTCGATCTCTTCTCGCTCACTTCTCCCAGCGGCTCAAAGTGCGCGACTTTGCATCTTCTCGCCCGGCGGGAAAGCGGCAAAACCAAACCCGGGCGGCCCCGGAGAGTTTGTAACAAAGTTCAGAGTCACCGATTCTCCACTTTGAAGTCGGTCGGTGCGGGATGCCTCGCTGGTCTCGGAGCGGTTCAAAGGACGCCGGGTTCCGCCCGAGGTGTTGTTCCTCCGATCTCACCCGGCTGCCCGGCTCTTGCGGCGGCGAGGCTGCTGGGCACTCGGCGCCCGCCGCGCGCCGGGACAGAGCGCATCCAGCCCAGCGCAGGATCTGGCCTCTGGGCGGGCTTCCTCCGCCCGCGCTGCCCCGGGCCGCTGCGCCAGCAAGGGCAGTGCCACCAGTCCCTGCGGCTCCCGGATTCGGCGCCCCGACCGGCCTTCCCCTCTGGGCCACGGGGCACTAGAGTTAATATTCAAAAGAAAGTGGGGAAGGTGGGGGGGGGGAGACAGAAAAACAAAGACTAAGTGTGAAAAATCTGACGACTTCGGTAACAGCTCCACTCGTCTGTCCACTTCTGCAAATGGGCCTGGCGACCCCCGCCCCAGCCCACCCCCAGCGCCCTCTCTTCCTCTCACTCTCCGCCTTTGCCTCTCTGGTCTCGCATTTTCTTCGCGGCTTCACAGGCTTCGCTTTTCTAAGTCCTGTCCTCCGGCCAAGCGGACCCTCCCCGCGGCTCCTGCACTCCCTCTCTCTCCTCTCCTCTCTCCCTCCGGGCCTGACAGTTCAGATGAAGCTCTCAAAGGTAATAAAACATTTGCATCACTCCCTACCCCTCTTTAGCTGGGGGACGGAAGGGAGGGGGAAGAAGGGGTCCAAAATGAGAACTTTGAGGGACGTCACTCCGAGGCGGCCGGGAGGGGCGGGACCGAGGAGTCGGGTGCAGGCCGGGGGCTGAACCTCTGTCTCCAATAGCGCGCAGTCTGGGGCCTCGCGTCGCCTGAGGGCCCCGCCCACTCGGGAGCGCCGCGCCCTCCGATTGGCTCAGCGGGGGAACCGTAGGGCCGCGCCCGCTCGGTCCTCTCCCCCTTCCAGCCCTCAGTGGGTGGGGCCAGGGGGCGGGGCCTGGCGAGTGGTGCGGTTCCACCGCCCCGCCAGTGGACGCCTCAATTAATTGTGTTAAATAAAATGGGAAAAGGAGGCGGGGTGGGGGGGGGAGCAGAGATGAAGAGGGTATTACTTTTTAAAGAGAAGAATAATGAAAACCCAGCCCTTTTATGGAAAAACAGTTCATATTCTCCTCTCACCTCCCCCTTCGCCCTCTAGCGTCACCCTACCCCCCCCCCCCCCCCCCCCCCCCCCCCCCCCCCCCCCCCCCCCCCCCCCCCCCCCCCCCCCACAGGCTCGCAGCGCCTCACCTCCAGCAGTCTGGTCCCTTGTAAAATAGAGCTAATGGAGCAGGCTGCAGGCGCAGCCCTGGCCTAGCGCCTTCTTTTGAAGGGATTAATTAAAGGCCATCTGGGCTCTCCCAGAATTGTGTAAATTAATTTGTTGTTTCTTAAGCCTATAGATGTCCTTGATCCCCTTGTAGGCCGAAGGGTTGTCCTCTTCCATCTTTTCCACCTCTGGCTTTCCTTCTCCGTGCTTTCGCCTTCTCTTTTCATCCCTGGATCGCCCAGCGATGGTATCTTTTACAGGTTTACTTGACTCGCTGGAAACGGAATCAAATTAATATTTATCTCCCGTGTGTTATTTAGATCTGAGCGCAGTGTGGTTTTTTGTTTTTAATTTTCTGCCCTTTGACTATTACTATTTGATTTGACCATGCACGGCCGGGGGGGGGGGGGGCAGAATCACCAAAATTGATGTGTAGTGGTTAGATGCATAAGTATTTGAACATCCCCTAGGGACTGCAATTTTTTCTAAGACGTCTGGGTCACAAACTCTGGTCCTTGTCCTCAACCCTCTAGTAGTTTGGGGAAATGGTACTGTCCTGGTTCTCAGGGCTGTTGATGACCCGGTATCTAGGATTTAAGAATTAAAAGGTAGTTTCCTTGATTCACTTTCAATCTCTTTGATCCCTGAAGGGTCTTTACATTCCCAGCAGGCTGAATTGTAAGCTTGAGGTGGGCATAATTTCGAGATTTTAGATTGTTCAAGTTACACACTACTAGGATTAGCTAATCTGTCTGGCATTTGGTTGAGATCATGAATTAATACCTATTTCCAGAAAACAGAATGGCTCAAGAATAAATTATGAGCGGTACCACCCAGGGATAAAGTTTGACTATAAGTGCCAAAGTACTTATATCCGTCAAAGCAAGAAAAGCCAGGAGAGAGAAACTTGGTTACTAAAGAAATCCCTGATCTTTTAAAGGTGGCATCTTGTGCTTGAGTTTTTTATTTTTTTTTAATCTTTTGCCACTTTTTTTTATTATTCACTTCTGAGCTTTTTTTTTTTTTTTGAAATGTTAATCTTCTTTGTCACCCCTCTTCCTTCATTCTTCATTAACTTCTGACTAGGTTAAGTCCTCTTCAGAGACTCTGGAATCTGGCACGGGGAAGAAAGTCCGTAGTCAACGTGTATTAGGCTGAGTCGTTCGAGAAGAGAGTATCATCCTACAAGGATGTTCTGCTGGACTGTGGCTCTAAACTCCAGCGTCCTGCCGCTTTGGCCGGGAAGGGCCATAGGAGGATGGAGCGCAAGCAAGATGCTGACTGACTCAGAGACAGAGTAGTACAAACTAAACTTATCTTCCCAGGGAATTCTCCACCCGCCGTGGCATTCTGGTGCCTATGTTATCAGTAACCTCTTCACATTCCCAGGAGGCTACTCTCATGGACTAGGTAGGAATGGGGGGGGGGGAAGGAGGCTAGTGATTCCCAAAGATTCCAAATGCAAATAGTTACGCCCCTTTATTTTGTATAAATACTGTGAACTGGGAAATAAATGGACCTTTTTTATTATAAATTTAGTATCTGATCCGGAGAGAGAGAGAGAGAGAGAGAGAGAGAGAGAGAGAGAGAGAGAGAGAGAGAGAGAGAGAAGACTCAGCCCAACCCAGCTCTCTGGTTATTAGCCATCGGTAAAGAGTTGAAAGCACACGTAAGAAGTCTCCAACGTTCGCTTAAATTTATCACTCACGTGCCAAAATTAAAATACCTTCATTGTTCTTAATTTTGGTGACAAAATTAAGTCTGGGGTCTGTGTACCTCGATCTGCGGGAAGAGCATCCCGCGTGGGGCAGCGTGTGTTCCCGATGCCCACAGCGCAGCGCTCACCGCGGGCGGGAGCCTCCGGCGGGCGCGGTGTCAGCGATCTAAGGCTGGAGCTGGAAAGTGAAGGGCGTCCTCGGAGGGGGTGAGTTGTCTCTATCGCTACCGAACGGAAACCGTCTTCGGGACTGGAGTCCTACTCCAGCTGGTAGCGTTGCTGGTGTGGGAGGCAAGCTTCTAGTAATGGCCATCTGACGAGAGGCTTACAAACGTCCCAGAGTGAAGACTTAACTCTCCTTCCGGGAACCCCCAGCACCCGCAGGCCTTTCTGCTCACGACCTAATGAAGTCAGACATTTCTAAGCAACCCCAGGCAGTGGAACGTGTAACACGTGTTTGCGACATCCACCACCACCCCATGGTATATGTATGGGGGGGGGGGACCAAGTTTGAAATCGAATGATTTGCATTTTAATTGAAAACTTAATGAAAGCGATTCAGCAAAATCTGAGATTGTTAAAAGGGCTAAAAAAATTTTTTTAAAGGTCTACGAATAAGGAAGATGGCTTGACGGCCTTAACTTTCTTTCAGCGTGCGAACACCCGCACCTGTTCGCACCCCCCTCCCCCCTCCGGAGTTCGCGGCTCCTACCTCTGCGCAGTCTGGTCCCACCCATTGATCATCCTACCCTTGGTCTAACCCCTCACTCAGATTTGCCTGGCGCCTGACACGTTTTGATACATACGTTTTAAGTTGAACAGTCACTAAATTCAGGGTAACTCGCTGAAGGACTGTAAATGAAGTCGCGGCTAAATATAGTTCAATTCAGCGGTGGGAGATGGATGGCAACTATCCTGTCCCCATATACATGAAACGTCGGAGTACTCAAGGGTATTCACAGGATGTCAGTTCTGTACTCGAAAAGGTGAACGGAATTATGTTTGCGTCTCAGGCCAAAAACCTCTCTAGATTGTGTCTGCATGAATTGTCTAGATGACTACTTTATTAATTCCACTTCGCCTAAAGAGTAGGGCCTGTTTGAGATGAACCCGGTGACCGACTGGAATTCGGTTAAAGTTCTAAATGGGGTCTAGAAAGTGGCTAAGTACATAAAGGAGAAAAGAAGAATTGTCCGCGAGTGTGGAACAACCCAGTGTTGGAGGAGAACAGAGGAAGAGCCAGAGCATCTCTGCCTGGCCGTGTCTCTTGTAAAAGTTACGGCATAGAACCTGCAACCTCTGGTTGCTGCTTCAGCTGACTAGGAATTAAGAGGACAATTAAGAGTGGGGATAGAGGGAACTCAACAAATGCCAGATGGACAAGAGCACCGCAGGATCCTGTAGTCTATGCTGTCCCAGTGTAAACCAACACAAAGAAGAAGGAAGCAGCT
>PVHY01034650.1:0-10308 GCA_004024945.1 Uropsilus gracilis | reverse complement strand
TTTGAAGCGCCTGGGAGAAGTCGAGCAGCGTGGGACACCGAGAGAAAAGAAAGGAAAGAGAAGACGCCGGCGAAAGGACTGGACTTTGCCAAAGTGCCTTCCTCTGAGGTTCAGAGGGGCAAAGGAAACGTCATTGGATTGTGCCTTGGGGACCTTTGGGTCTGAGAATGGTGACTGGGGTAAGATAACTGCCACGTGCAGCTTTCACGACGTTTTGTTCTCCCTGTTCAGCTCCCTTGTTAATAAAACCCTGTTGTTACACTGCAATTTGAGTGGCAACTGCTAGGCGCAGGTGAAACTGCTAGGCGCAGGTGAAACGGACCTTGGGGTTTGCAATTTGGAGACTTTTGCCTCCCTTCGACCCGATTTCAGTTTGAGTATTTTAAGGTTAGCGATGTGATTTTTTTTCCACCTATTTGCCTGTACTACCCAATATATGATTTGATAATGAAGTATTACTTGAGCAAAGAGCTCATTACCTCTTTGAAGAGAATTCTTTAAAATGTTATGGTTGTCTTTGCAAAGATTTTCATCTATTTCATTAATGATGAGAAATATTGGTTTTCCAGTGGAATATTTTACAGGAAAATATTTATAATAATAAAAATTATTATTATTTTTTAGAATTCTCTAAAGACCTCTGGCGAATATAAACTTGCAGGTGTTTTCCTTGGAGGTACGTAGCAATACTTGTGAATACTCACTTTTGACTCCATATTACTATAGCAGTAGGTAATCGAGAATTAAAACTGTTAACAGGAGGCGAGTTTAAGGTTCTTTTGTTTTGGCAAGTTACGTTCATAAAATACTTTATCTGTAAATAAAAACTATAAATATAAACCTTATATATGTATTAAAACCTGAAAGTCTCTCCTTCTGTACATCCTTGAGTCACCCTTCCATTGGACTCCTTCGCAAGAGCTGTCCTCACAGCTCGACGTGCTCTTCAAGGATTTCTTCTTTTCCTGCTAGTTTTCCATAGAATCGGTTTCTAGCCTCTCCCAAGGCTCTGTCCTCCTGGGCATTGCGGCTTGGCAGGTGTGGCTCGTGGAGGCATGCATTTGCCCTGCGATCGCCCCTCCACGGGAGCACTGCGCTCTCAGACTGAACCAGGTTTTCACTGATTTTAGGTCGTTTCATGGGCTCCAGAGCAGCTGCTTCCGTTACGTGCCACGCTGAGCCGGACGAGGCCGATGGCTTTGTTCGCGGGCTCATGTGTATCTCTTACCCGTGTACCACCCGAAGCAGCAGCACAGACTATGGGACGAGGATCTCTTCCGGCTGAGAGAGCCCATGCTGTTTGTGTCGGGGTCAGCAGACGAGATGTGTGAAAAGGTGAATTTCAGCCCGATGCTCAGGGGGAGGAGCATGTGCGGCAGAGACACCACATGGGAGGGAGCGATCGACCGCAGCATCCACCCTCTTTACGGTGCTGAGCTGACTGATGCTGGTTTCGGCCTCATCACCCCGTTGCTTTATTTTATTTTATTTTTTATTCTTATTTTTTCTAAATTTTTAATTAATTAATTTATTTTTTATTTATATATCCATTTCACAACATTGTAATCCCTGGGGTTTACCCCCCCTCCCCTCCATCCTCCCTCGCCCCCTTCCTTTCCCTCCTGCTCAAAGTTGTGCTCTTCAGTTTGGTGCTTAGCTTGTTTTGACTTTTCCCCAAGTCTTTTGTTTATTTTTTCACTGTATCCTATGGGAGCCCATCTCAGAGATGAGAAACTTGTAATTTAAACCTTTTACAAGTTAAGCTCTTTGCCCCCTGCAGGAGGAACAAACTGGGAGCTGACCTGAGAAATCAGGGGACCCTAGGGGCATAGCTCCCCAGACCCCAGGTGTAGGAGTGCTGAAGTCATGAACTGCATCATTATTATGAAAGATTTGGGAGCCCAGTCGTCAGATTCTTTATTTTAATTAAATTCTCTGTGAAAGGAATCATTGGAACATTAGTAACGAGCTCGAGGCAAGGAAAACTTGATAAACTAGATAAGCTTTACAGCCAAGGAATAATCTTGGGTGACCTGTAACCAACTTAGTTATTATGATTCCCTAAAAATGATTGCTTAGGAATGTTTAGTAGTATCTAATGATAATCTATTTTCTGTTAAGATATTGATTTCTGTCTTCCACTGAGATGTTGCCCTCACGCGCTCATGAAATGCTGATATTGCCCTCACGCGCTCATGAAATGCTGATTTCTGTCCCTCACTGAGATAATGCCCTCAAGTACTCATGAAATGCCTCTCCTCATGGAATGTTGAAGTAACTCGTTTAAACAATATAAAAGCTGCCTGAAAATCTAAAAAAACCCAGCAGATTGTACTGCTCACTGAGTGCGTGTCTGTGCTCATCATTCGCCAGCCTGTGTTTTTCCTGTCCATCTGAAGCCTGGTACTCCGCGGCTTCTTCCTTGCTCGGCTGGTCCACGGCAGTATGCCATATATTAGTGAAGCCATTTGGTTTCTGTCTTTTTCTTCTTGACTTGTTTCTGCTAATATGATTCCTTCTACGTACATCCATGTTGTTATAAAATCGTCAAATTTGTCATTTTTAATTGATGAGTAATATTCCATTGTGTATATGTACCCCATTTTTTTCATCCAGTCATCTGTTTGGGGGCATTTAGGTTGCTCCCATGACCTTGCAATTATCAACTGTGCTGCAGTAAACATCCGAGCACAGGTGTCCCTCTGTACCCACAGAAAGGTCTCTTTTGGATAGCTTCCCAAGAGAGCAATTGCTGGGTCAAATGGTAATTCCGTTTCATTAATTTGAGAGTCCTCCACACAGCTTTCCAGAGTGGTTGGACTAGTTTACATTCCCACCTGCAGTGTAGGAGTGTTCCTTTCTCTCCACATCCTCGCCAGCAATTCTTGTTGTTCGTTCTTTGGATGTGGGCCATTCTTACTGGTGTAAGGTGGTATCTCATTGTGGTTTTGATTTGCATTTCCCTTATTGCTAGTGATGTTGAGCAATTTTTCATGTGCCTGTTGGCCATTTCCATTTCCTCTTTGGGGAAGTGTCTTTTTAGTTCTTCTCCCCATTTTTTGATTGGGCTTTTTGTTTTGCTTTTGTGTAGTTGTGTGAGTTCCTTGTGGATCTTCGTTATTAATCCCTTGCCACTCATGTGGAGGGCAAAGATTTTTTCCCATTCGGTTGGGCATCTTTTAGTTTTTTCTGTTGTCTCTTTTGCTGTACAGAAGCTTTTTAGTTTGATGTAGTCCCATCTGTTTATGTTTTCCTTCATTTTTTTGCCTTCTGTAGATGTTTCTAGAAAGGGATTTCTGAACTGTAATTCATGGAGAGTTTCGCCCCAGTTTTCCTCAATGTATGCCATGGTTCTGGTATGAACCCTAAGTCTCTTATCCATTTTGAGTTTATTTTTGTACATGGAGTATGGGAGATGCCTTGGTCCATTTTTTTACAAGTCTTAGTCCAATTTCCCCAGCACCATTTATTGAAGAGGCTATCCTTGTTCCAAGGATAAGGTTTTCACACCTTTGCGTGTAAGGTTTTCACACCTTTGTTGAAGATTAGTTGACTATGTATGTGTGGTTTTATTTCAGGGCACTCAATTCTGTTCCATTGGTCTGACTGTCTGTTTTTGTACCAATACCGTGCTGTTTTAATTACTATGGCTTTGTAGCATAGTTGAAAGTTTGGAATTGTGATACCTCCATTCTCTTTTTTTCTGGTCAGGAGGCTTTTGGATATTCGAGGTCTTTTATTATTCCATATGAATTTCAGTAATTTTTGTTCTATCTTTTTAAAAATGTCATTGGGATTTTTATTGGGATTGCATTGAATCTATAGATTGCCTTTGGTAGGATGGTCATTTTGATAATATTAATTCTTCCAATCCAAGAACAGGGAATGTCTTTCCATTTCCTTACGTCTTCTTCTATCTCTTTTAGGAGTGTTCTAAAAATTTCTTTGTATACTTCTTTCACATTTTTGGTTAGGTCTATTCCCAAGAATTTAATTGTTTTTGGAGCGATGGTAAATGGGATGGTTTTTCTGATTTCTTCTTCTTCTATTTGACTTTTTGCATATAGGAAAGCTACCGACTTCTGTGTGTTGATTTTGTATCCAGCTACCTTACTGAACTGGTTTATTATTTCAAGCAGTCTTTCTGTGGATTCTTTGGGGTCATCTATGAAGAGAGTCCTATCATCCGCATATAACGATAGCTTCAGTTCCTCTTTACCTGTCTGTATCCCTTTTATGCCTTTCTCTTGCCGTATTGCCCTAGCTAGAACTTCCAGTACACTTTTCAAGAGTAGTGGGGAGAGTGGGCATCCTTGCCTCGTTCCAGATCTCAGCTGGAATGCTCTTAGTTTTTCCCCATTTAGGATGATATTTGCCATAGGTTTGTCATAGATGGCTTTTATTATGTTGAGGTAAGTCCCTTTAATACCCAGTTTTTCAAGGGCTTTTATCATGAATGGATGCTGGACTTTGTCAGATGCTTTCTCTGCATCTATTGACACGATCATGTGGTTTTTGTTTTTCTCTTTGTGGATGCGGTGTATTATGTTAATTGATTTCCGGATGTTGAACCCTCCTTGTGCCCCTGGGATAAATCCCACCTGGTCATGATGAATGATGCTTTTAATGCATCGTTGGATTTGGTTTGCCAGGATTTTGTTTAAGATTTTTGCATCTGTGTTCATTAAGGATATTGGTCTATAGTTTTCTTTCTTGGAGCTGTCCTTATTTGGTTTTGGTATGAGTGTGATGTTTGCTTCGTAGAATGTGTTTGGCAGTTTTCCTTCTTTCTCAATTTTTTTGGAAAAGCTTTAGGAGCGCGGGCATTATTTCTTCTTTGAATGCCTGGTAGAATTCATTTGTAAAGCCATCGGGTCCTGGGCTCTTGTTTTTAGGTAGCGTTTTGATGACGGCTTCAATTTTGCTGCTTGTGGTTGGTTTATTTAAGTTCTCTATATCTTCTTTGTTTAATTTCGGGAATTGAATCTTTCTGAGAATCTCTCCAGGTGGTTGTATTTATTTCCATATAGTTGTTCCTAGTAATCTCTTATTTTCCTTTGGATTTCTTTTGTGTCTCTTGTAATTTCTCCTCTTTCTTCTGTGATTCTGTTTACTAGGATTTTCTCTCTTCTTTCCTTTCTGAGCTTTGCAAGGGGCTTATCAATTTTGTTTATTTTTTCAAAGAACCAGCTTTTGGTTTTGTCAATCTTTTGGGTAGTCTTTTTGGCTTCTAGATTATTTATTTCTTCTTTTATTTTTGTTATTTCTTGTCTTCTGCTGGATTTTGGGTTTTTCTGTTGCTTTTTTCTAATTTTTCAAGTTGGTAGATTAGGTTGTTTTTTGGATTATTTTTCTTGGTTTTTGATGTGGGCCTGTATTGCTATGAACCTTCCTCTTAGATGTGACTTTGCTGCATCCCAGACATTTTGGAATGCTGTGTCTTCTTTGTCGTTTGTTTCGAAATAAGTTTTAATTTCTTCTTTAATTTCTTCAGTTACCCATTCTTTCTTTAGAAGCATATTGTTCAGTCTCCAAGCGATAGGTGTTCTTCTTACTTCCTTTTCGTTGTTGATTTCTAGTTTGATGCCCTTGTGGTCTGAAAAAAGGTTGGTATTATTTTAATCTTTGTGTATTTATTCCTGTTTGCCTTGTGGACTAGTATGTGATCAATTTTACAGAAGGATCCATGTGCATTTGAGAAGAAGGTGTATTCTGTTCCTTGTGGGTGTAGCATGCTGTAGATGTCTACTAGGTCCATTTTGTCGAGGTTTTCTTTTAAGGCTTTTGTGTCCTTGTGTAGCTTTTGTTTTTTTGATCTGTCCTTTGTTGAGAGTGGGGTGGTGAAATCTCCTACTACATATGTGTTTTCATTTACATTTGTTTTCAGCTCTCTTAGTAGCTGTCGTATCAATCTTGGCGCTCCCTCATTTGGTGAGTATATATTAATAATTGTTAAGTCTTTTTGGTCGATTGATCCTTGAACCATCAGGTAGTGGCCATCTTTATCCTTTGTTACTTTTTAAATTTTGAAGTCTGCTCTGTCTGCTATAAGGATGGCTACTCCTGCCTTTTTGGGGGCTCCGTTTGCTTGTAGAATTGTTTTCCATCCTTTTCCCTTCAATCTATGCTTGCCTTTCAGGATCAGATGTGTTTCCTGGAGGCAACAGAATGTTGGGTTCTATCTTTTGATCCAGTCTGCAACTCTGTGTCCTTTGATGGATGAGTTTAGCCCATTGACCTTTAGAGTAATTACTGATGTTTGAGGGTCCAACAATGGGTCCCTGGTGGTCATTTGGGGTTCTGTTTTATTTTGTTCTTTCTTTCTTTTTTTTTTTCATTGTTCATTCCTTTTATTCTTCTGCAGGTTTCACTCTTAGGGCTTCTTTCAGGATTTCTTGGAGAGGAGGTTTGGTGGTGGCAAATTTCTATAGGCTTTGTTTGTCTGAGAAGGTTCTGGTTTTTCCTTCATAAAGGAAGGACAGCTTTGCTGGGTAGAGTATTCTTGGTGAACACTTTTTGTCTTGGAGTGTTTTGAATATGTGATGCCATTCTCTCCTTGCCTGGAGTGTCTCCTCTGAGAAATCTGAGGTCTGTCTGATCGGTTTTCCTTTGTAGGTTATCTGTTTCCTCTCTCTTGTTATTCTCATAATTTTTTTCGTTATCTTTAGCTTTTGTAAGTTTGACAATGATGTGTCTTGCTGTGTTTCTTCTTTCATTAAAGTAGTTTGGTGTCTTTTTGCTTCCTGTATGTCTATTTTCATTTCTTTCTTCAGATGTGGGAAATTTTCCTCCATTATTTCATTGAAGAGCCTTTCAGATTCTATGTCTTTCTCTTCCCCTTCTGGTATTCCAGATATTCTTATATTTGTTTTCCTTAGGGTATCTGACAGATCTCTGATTTTTTTTCTTCTGTTTTCTTACTCTGCTTTTCTCTCTCTTTCTCTTTCTTCGTTCTCTCTACTTCTGTATCCTCTAGTGTGCTGATTCTTTCCTCTACTTCTTCTAGTCTGCTTTCCTGGCTCTTTCCTGCATTCTTGAGTTCTTCTATTTCTCGTTTTATGCATTGCATCTCCTGCAGTTTCTTATTTAGGGTTTCAGTTTCGTTTTTCTGTATGGCGATGATGTTGCTCATTTTACTGCATTCTTTTTTATGTATTTCTACTGCTTCTCTTAATTAATTAAATGCTTCTTCCCTTTTGCTTTTCCTTTTTTCCCCCTCTTCCCGGGGTTCTTTGAGTGCTTTCATCACTTTGATTCTGAATTCTTTGTCTGACATATGGAGCATTTCTTCCATGCCATCCACGTTGGTTTCTTCAGATTGTTTATCCTTTGGTGGTGAGTTATTTTTCCTAGGGCTTGCTTGAGTATTTATGTTCTTCCTCCTTGCTGTGTTTTCCTTTCGGATCTGCTCTACGTACTTGGCGACTACTGCTCTGGTATTAGGCATATTGAAGCCTACATAGTTGTAGTTAACTTTGTCTTTGTGCTTCTGGTAGTGAGAGTGTCCTTGTTTTCTGAGTTTGCGCCGGTGCCGCGTGGAAGCTTTGTGGTAGAAGCTGTTGACCGTCAGGATAGCTGTCCCTGCCCCAGCGGCTGGGAAGGCACCCCCAGTTCAAGCACACTCAGTTCAACCCTAACCTGGCTGGCCAGGGTCCTTTCCCCGTTGCTTTAAAGAGCTTAAAAATATGAGCCTAGTGACAAAACTCATCTCCCAGGAAAGAGTGGGTGACGGAAATAACTCTCCCTTGGGAAATGAAGGGCTTTCTACAGCTAAAGCTGGTGATCTGGGGTTATTACACTGTCAATTTGTTCTGTCATTTCAGTACTCAAGAAGAATCCTCAGTTTGACTTGGAACAAAATACCTTGTACAAATTACTCATTGTTGGCCTATTTCCCAGTGCGTATCCTTTCCTGAGGGAGAAAGTTTAGAATCATCAGTGGTGAGGGTGTCTCTGGCCTGTGGTATTGCTGTCTCTGGGAGGCGTGGACTGTCACTGGTGGACATTTCTTGGCAGATTCCATTGCCTCCAAAATTGTCCGGAGTAGGTAACTTCACGGCTGGTCTGGCGTACAGGTCGGGCGGCAGAGACTCTTTACACTAGCCTGGCATCCTTTCTTTCCCTCAGAACTTGTTGGAGAAAGTGACCCAGAAAATGCAAGCTCCTTATAAAATCCACTGGATCGAGAAGGCAGATCACTCCATGGCAGTGAAAGGAAGGCCGACAGTTGACATTTTCAGGGAAATAAACACGCAGGTTTTGTCCTGGATTCAGGACATCACTGAAATGGACAAGAAAGCATTGCCCTTGGTTAAAGGCCATTTGATTTTGAATCCAGAGACAGCTCATTGGCTGAAGGACGGCACAGCTCTCTGCCTTGCAGGGTCCTTCAGACTCGTTAACGTGTCCTTGTTTCTAACTGTGTTCATTGTGAAGGTGATGCTCCGAACACAGTGTCTTTGCAAGCGCTGTTAGAGTTCTGGGAAGAGGATGTGCAAATACTGAAGGTGATCTAAATATAATTTATTTTCTTTAATATAGCTAAGTTTGAAAAAATAGTAACCATTTGAATTTTGTTACAACAGTACTTTCGTCTCATTGCTGTGCAGCTAAGGGAATCCGATCCTTGGTGGAGTGGCACCATCTTTAGACGGGAGACCAAGACTTGCAGCTCTAAGAAATGGAGCCTCATAGAAAGTGTACGTCTCTTCCTCTCCTCTTGGGATAGAATGAGCATATTGTCAGATAGTGAGAAGAAGGATCCCAGCTTGGGGAACGAGGATCCCATCTTTCAAGCAACAGGTTCTGAAAACCGCATCGGCTTGGCAAACACGCCCAAGCACATGGGCTTATATGGGGACCCGGGCACCGGGCCTTGCTGGGCACGGGAAGACATGGCCGGTTCGCAGCTGGCATCCAGCTCTGGTTGGGGGGTGGGCCCCTGGTTTGCCCTGGTGACTTGAACTATCACCAAGGGGCGGCGGCTATGACATAAGCATCTCTGTGTTTCCTGGAAAGGGAACCAAGCGTCATGAGGAAGTAGAGACCACATGATACGGTTTGGAGCATAGATAGCCCAAACCTAGTCATCTAAGAAAGAAAAAGTGGAGACTTTCATTTCCACAGCCACTGCTCCACCCTAAAATTGTGCCAAGAGGCACGATTGGATTCTTCTCATCAAAAAGAATCTGTGCTTATTTTTTATGGTACTGGGCATTCTTCTACTGCTCTAATTTCATAGGAAGGTTTGTACTCTTATCAAAAGTTTCATGCAGAGAGCACAAAAGAAACTGATGTTTCCTGCAGAAAATAGAATCTTGCCTGCAACTTTGATTCCCTGCTGGCGAAAGCAGACTTTTGGATACATTTTTTAGGAAAATGTCCCTCAGCTCTGAGAAGTGGAAATAATTGACGTTTTGGGTGACCTGACTCATGAAAGTTATTCTGTTATGTGGTAGTGACTTTCTGTTTATCTCTGTACCGAGCACTTTTCATAGATGATATTGGATTCCTTAAATCCAGAAGAGTTCTCGCAGGAAAGGTTATCCTACATGACAATGTATTTGTACACTTTTCATGTTTCAGAGTTGCTTACTTTCCAGCAAGAACAACTCGTTCATCCTTTATGCTGGAAGAAAAGGAAGGTCAATTTGCAGGCTCATTTCCGCAGGCTGATGAAATAATGAGGGCAGTTACCGGTGAAAGTCAGTATCAAATACGTTACCTCAGTGAAAGTCATCTGGCATCTTCCAGCGGCTCGAGCGCATCTTTGTCGTTGTTTCATTCAGAAGTAAAGGAACTTCTCTAAGCCCGGAGGGGTGTCCAAAAAATGAACAGCAAACAACGCAATATTCAGCGAAGAAATTATTTCCTTCATGAAAACCAACAAAAATAAAGCAGCCATGGTGCCTGCTGACTTGAACTTTTTAGAAACGTCTAGAATCCCACTAGAAAGAGAAATGCTAGATGTGGCACCATGTCCTCTTGTCCATTTATTCCTCCCTAGAGACCAGGTTAGCCTTCTGGAAGAAAATGTGCAAAATCAAATTCCTTTGAAATGGAAAGCCCCAGTAGAGAGGAATGTGACTAATCCATACTCCACATCTCAAGAGTCTCTGATAATTATCATTCTGATTCTGATTCAGAATCATCATCAACATCCCAATCACCTGGTCAGTTTCAACAACGTGTTCACAACCTAGACTCAGTCAACAGCCATCAGGATACAGAGAGCAGGTCCTTTGCTCGACCTCAAAACCTGATGCGAAAGCCATCGTCCAATAGTACTCAAGACTCCTTCCAGGCCCG
>PVHY01034649.1:0-10305 GCA_004024945.1 Uropsilus gracilis | reverse complement strand
CAACACGGAGTTCAAATCTGCAAACTCCTTAACTGCTTTCAGCAAACATGCTGCCAGCCTGGGCCAGCCGAGGGTTGAAGGCCCTCGGTGGCCACATGGCCAAGCTCACATGGCTCACATCTTTACAAGATGGCCGATTCCCATCTCTCCTCCACTGAACCTCTCTCTCTATCCAGTCTCCATATTCGAATCTGCATCGCCCCCTTTCTCTTTGTTTGCACACCCTTTATATACCCTGATTTCCCGCCTTCCAGGAAATCTGTTTCACCTTGACTATTTCACTTCTTTCTTTCCCCCTGCATTCCCCTGAAGTAAAATTCCAGCTAAGGTCATTCCCCCATTTTAACATTACCTGTCCTTGAAATCTGCAATCTTAAACAGGAGGGGGGGGGCACACCCTATCAGTTTTGTGTGGGCCTGCAGTCCCATCTCTGTGACCTTCCTCTCCCATTGATTGGGGAGGGGCACCTTGCTTTCTTGAGCTGTGTCCATCCTTAGCTTTTTGACCCGTCCACTTATTGTGTGGCCTTAGGTGTGATTCTGTGATAGGTGATGTCCATGGTCATTTCCCCAGTCCAATATATCTTGTCTTTATCAAACTTCCTTCACTTGTGGTCCACTCGTATTTGTGCACAATATTTTGCTGGGTCCCTCACCAATTCTGTTGGTCCAATGGATAATCACTTCTCTTTCTTTCTAAGGACTAATAATTGGGGTGAGAGTGAAAGAGGTGGCAGCCCCCCCTCCCCAGCCCGCGTGCCGGTGGCTGAGCGCCTATCCAGGTTCCGGCTGCCGACACCTCCGCACCCTCCCCCGCTCAGTGCTCACCCGGGTGGGGGGGCATCCTCCGCCCACCACACAAAGCGAAGGTCTGGCTGAGCGCCTGAAAAAGCTTTATCTGTATTTTGGGAATGTAAGTAACTTTCAAAAAGCTTTTCTAATACCCAAAGTGATCCAAAGAGGGCAGGAGTCTGAGGAAGTAGTGAGTTCTATTGGCTGGGTATGTCCCAGCATCTCAGAGATGATGAAAAGGTAAGGTCAGGTGACTTTCATGATTTCTTAAGAATCTATGTGAAAATATATATTGACTTGTTATTTAATTTTTTAGCAACTATTTATTGTGCCAGACTCTGCATTAAGAAATGGAAATACCGAAAACACTAATTCAAAAGGACACCTGTACGCACATGTTTATTGCAGCTCTGTTTACAATTGCCAAGATTTGGAAACAAACCAAATGCCCCAAACCGACGATTGGCTAAAAAAAATGTGGTACATATACATGATGGAATACTACGCATCAATCAAGGAGGACAAACACGTCATTTGCAGCAACAGGGATGGAACTAGAAAGACTCATATTAGCAGAAATAAGTCAAAAAGAAAAAGAGAAGTACAGGATGGTCTCACATATGATGGATATAAGGAAAACAAACGAATAAGAAAAAATAAAAACAACCAATGGGACTGAACCATGGAGCAAGAGAGGAGGAGGGGGAAGAAGGCAGGGGAGGGAAAAGCACAAAAAATCAGGATGGTTAACAGGTATTAGTGATGTGGGAAAGCCCCGGGGTACACAATAATGCAATATTGTAATATAAATATAAATACACATATATATGCAAATTTAAAAAATTTAAATTAAATTAAAAAAGAAAGAACAACCATCACAGAGATAGTTAGCATTCTCTGTGGATATCTCTTCTATCCTATTCCCCATTATACATTCCCAGAAATAATAATTAGTACACTGGATTTGATGTTTGCCATTCCAGTGGTATTTGAAACTCTTAAATCACACATCAGTAAATAATATATCATTTTGCATGGTAATAATTTCATAATTACAGTATTGTAATATGTATACCTATCTATGTAACTTGCTTTCTTCCCACAAAAAAATTCCAAAAATTATTTTTTAAAAAATCTCCTAACTAGATTTTAACGTGTTACTTCTATTGTATCCACATTTCATGTTGTCTTAAAGTTTTAAAACTTGTAATATTTGTTATATTGATATCTTGTTGTATCCTAATTTTCTTTTATTTATACATTCTAAGGCTGAAATAAACTGTATAGTTTAAAATTGAAAAAAAAAAAAAAAGAAATGGAAATACCAGGGAGAACCAGAGAATCATCAAGATTGTTTGTTGTCCTCATGGAGATCACAGCTTTAAAGTGAGACTAAAATGAAATGAAAACAAACCAAGAACAAAAGAAAAACATAATTACAAGTTGTTCTGAGTTGTAGAATAAAGAAGCAAAATAATCTAGAGTACATAGGGGAGGTTATTTTAGAAAAACTGAGAAAGACTAGATCCCTGACATAGCAAACTTGTGGAACTTGACCTACAGAGCTGAATGCTTGTGGGGGTTTTAAGACGTGGTCACAAACTGCTTGCCATTTTAGCCGTTACTAGGTGGGGCTATGTCTCCTCCATTTGAATACAAGTGGGCTTGGATTTGAATTAAACTTGTTCTAAATTCAATTCCAATGTATGTGGGGGTGAATGTTCCACTTCACACCTCCAAACAATGCTTGAGATACCAGCTGACAGTCCTACAATTCAACACAATCCTGATGCTCTCTACCCAGAGATGGCTTAAAATTAGCTCAGTCCCACAAGACAGCCCTCCATTTTAGATACCAAGTGCAAGCCCTTGTTCTCTGTGCTTCTGACTGACTAGAAATAAAATGTTTTCAAGATATTGACATCATTGCCGGGCGTAGTAGCACATGCCTGTTGTCCAAGCGCTGGGAGGCAAGAGGCTTGGGATCACTTGGGTTCACAGGTTCGAGACTATCCTGGGCAACATAGCAAGACCTAGTCTTGAAAAAGCAGCCGGGCACCATGGCAGGCATCTGTAGTCCCAGCTACCTGGGAGACAACATAGCAAGACCTAATCGAGAGAGAGAGAGGGAGAGAGAGATTGACATCACTGGAGCCATTTAAAAAATATCTGAAGAAGAGCATTGCAAAAAAAAGTAGCCACTTTACTCTCCTCTCTAAATTGAATCAGAACCTTAGACTGGGTCAAACTGCCGATATTCCAAGAAGGCAACAAGAATGAATACATCCTGCTTCAAAAGATTGATAAAAGTCAACTTTTTACTGCTTCTGCTTTACAGAACCTCCACTTGACCATTTCACATTATGACCTTGCTGGAAGAGTGGCTTCTGAGTAGGTCCAATGGCGTGGCTCTAGCTGGTGCCTCTTCCTGTGATCTGTCTGCTCTGGGCATCCTGCTCCCACTCACAGCTGATTCGCTCCCACCCTTGGACTGTGTAGTTACTAACAAATCATGTTCTGATAACTTGCTCAGTGGTACATGAAAGAACTCTGGTTCCTCAACCTAGGAGCTCTTCAAAACTTGTTCTTTTAAGGTTTCATGGAGGCTTCATAACATAGGCATGACTGATTTAACACATTGCTTGTTGGTGAATAATTCAATCTCTACCTCTTCTCTCTTCCCTGGAAGTGAAGGGGTGGAACTGAAAATTCCAACCTTCTTTTTACTATTAGCTCCCCTGGAAATGAGCCCCATATTCAGGGACTTTCCTAAAGTTACCTCATTAACATAAAACAAGTTATGATGCAAAGGGGTTTGTTATGAATAGCAAGATGTCTGTTTCTCCTTTTTGGTTCTGAAGGGAATTCAGGAACTGAGAACAAGAGATCAAGTATTATTACAAAAGACACTCATGATACTCTCATTGCCCAGGAAATTGCAAAGTTTTTGGGAGCTGTTAGGTACTGTGGATGAATGAATATATATATGTATATATATTTTTTTTTTAATAAAGCACAGCTTGTGACTACTTTGGCCAATAGAGAACTGCAGAATTGATGCCACTTGGCTTTCCAGATAGGTCATAAAAGTTTGCAGTTTTTACCTTGTTCTTGGAAGTTACTCTCTCTGGGAGCCCTGACCTGCTATGTAAGATGTCTGACTACCCTAAGGCCAGGGTGCTTGAGAGGCCAGTTTAGATGCTCCAGTTGATTGCTCCAGGTGAGACCAGCTTTCCAGTTATTCCTGCTAGCAGGCCAGACATATGAGTAAAACAGTCTGTAGATATTTTCAGCCAGAAGTCATCTGAGTCACCCCCATCTACTTGAGGATCTAGATATTACAGAGCAAGGACAAACTAAATTCCACTGTTTTTCTGAATTCCTGATCCATGAATCCATAATGATAATAAAATGGTTGATAATAACTTTATCAACCCTTTATTCCATTAAAGGTTGGGGTGATTAAAAACCCAGAAACAGACAACAATAGCAGTAATAGGTAAATTTCTTTTCTTTTCCTAATTCTGAACCTCCTTCTTGCAAATATGAGTGAGTAAAGATATGACCTAAAGGTAGTAAAGAGAAGGAAGAAAAGTAATGCAATAAAGAGAAAATAGAGCAGGAAGAAATGGAAAAGATGGAGGAAGTTCTTGTGGAGGAACATGAGGAGGAAAAGTCTGAGTAGGAGAAGAAAGAGAAGGTGAGTTTCTATGATACCAAAGCGCTTGCACATGTGTGTGGGTGTCTGTATGTCTGTAGACAATTCATTTTTTTCCTGTATAGGCAGACAGTGAGAAAATTTCAGGCATGTACCTGTACCCATTTTTTTCAACATCCCTAATATTCAACACCCAGTATCTTTGTACTTGCAAGTTAGGACAGTTAACTGGAGAGCATCTATACATGATTTCTCCAGTCAGGTGGTTTCATGGTAATTATACGTCATACATAGGTGCCCAGAGCTTCCAAAAAGTGTTTCTGTGAGCAAAGTGGTGGTTTCATGGTCTTGGATAACTTAGTCTCATGAGTTACACAGTATCAAGCCTACCAATATTCCATTGGCCAAAGTCATCATAAACCCATCCAAAGGACATTCCTTTGACATTCCTTGATGAAAGAATGTCAAAAAAAAGTTATGGGCATGCTTTAAAACCACCATGGTTGATTTGGTTAAGAACCTTGGAGGAGCCAGGTGCATTGTTATGCACCTGTAATCCCAGCCACTGAGAGGCTGAGGCTAGGAACCACTTGAGTCCACAGGTTTGAGACAGCCCTGGGCAACATAGTGAGACCTAGTCTCTGGAAAAAAATAAAAAAGAGAACCTTGGAGGGAGGGGTCCCAGGTAGAGGGAGGGCTGCCTTAGCTCCTCAGGTGTCCAGGGGTGGGGCATGAGAATGAGAAGAGATGAGAAGAACAAAAGCCCTGGGCATAATCATCAGCAGGTAGGGCCCAAACTGAACAAGATCAGAACCACAAGACATGGCTTAAGTGATGTCACATAAGTGACCTGTCAAAGAGCTTCACCTATGATGTTCTGGAGTCAGATAACCAAGTCCCCAATCCAGAGATGCCACCAAGGTATGTGAAGTGCCTTCCTCTTCCACTAGGGGAGGAAAGCCACAGAGAAGGGACTGGAGCCCCACAATAGAACTGTAAACCATGAGAATGGAGAGGAGCTGGACAAACCTTGTGCTGGAGTCTGTCCCCCCCAGGGAATCCCCGTAACATTAATGGCCAAGAGTTGGGATCCCAATGCTAGATGCTAGGACTATAGGCTTGGAAGCAGCACCACGAGACAGATACCAGAATAGAGGAGGCAGCCAGCATGAATGAGAAGATATGAATCCTAGTGACCACATGGGTCTGAAGGAAAGGAGACTGTCAACTTCACAACAGGAAGTTGTGCCACAATAAAGGAGCCTGGAGAACAATGCCACACACCTGCCCTACAAGAGGTCCCAAATGAGCTTGGATTGGCGACCTGCCTCGGAGTTACTCTTAGAAATTTAAACAGCATAGACTAACAAGTCCCAGGAGCTCAGGTCTTCACCCAGGGAAAGGACATTTACCAGATAAAGAAAGAGATCAATGGGTCAAACATCGACCAGCTGACTAACAACTATCAACCAACAGCTCGCAGAGAGGGGAGTTGGAGTGACCAGAGGGGGGATGGAGGGGGGAGGGGGAAGAGGGAGGGCCATAAGGGGATCAATAATTACACAAATGTGACCAAGGTTGTAAGAAAATAATAACAATTAATAAGAATAATAAAAACAAAAATAAAAAGAACCTTGAGAAAGAGGATGAAGCCTGAAAACTGAAAGTTAGGAGATTTAGAAACTTTTCGGTGCCTAACTCCTTCTAACAGCCTGTGTGGTAGAAAACTTGGGGGTCTAATTAAAGAGTAATTATTCATTGAATATTTATTAAAGATGGCAAGACAGATTTTATTCAAAACTATGGCAGTAAAGGAAAGAGACTGAACTCAATCTACGTATAGCAAAGATAGGGATTTAGAGCCAATGAGCAGGTCAATTCAGGGGAATTTACTAAGTGGAGATATGAGGGAAGGGAATTCTTTTGTTGTTGGTGTTGTTTTCTTTTGGTTTTTGTGGGGGTTTTTTTTGTCTCGCTATTTTTGCCCATGGAACCCCAGGCTCACATTGCCCGGAGTACCACAGACTTAAGCAATCCCCAACCTCAGCTTCCCAGGTAGCTGGGATTACAGGCGCACGCCACCACGCCCAGCTATTTTTTGGAACTAGGTCTCCCTATGTTGCCCTGAGCAGGACTCGAACAGTGATCCCTATTCCCTGCCAGGGCTTCCTAGGCTGCCACTTACAGGCATGCGCCCCCATGCCCAGCTGGGAAGGGAATTCTTGCTAAAGGCAACCCAAGGGCTTAGACAACAAGTGTGGGAGATGAACTTGATCAAGTATCAAGGGTAGAAGTTTCTCATATTAACATAGCAGAATTCTTGATAAAATGGACCAGGTAGCTGAGGACAGGGCCTAAGCATGAAGCCTAGTCAAAAAAGGATTTGGAGGAAACTTAAGTGTGGTCAAGGAGAGTATCTTTGTTAACCACTAGGTGTCCAAAACCACTAGGACTAGATGAGAGCAACAAAGGATCAAGAAGACAGAGGACAGAAAAGAGTTCTGGGTCACTCAAACTTTCGAAGTTGGCTTAAAAGGGAAAGGCCAAAACAAGAAACTGAAAAGGATCAGGCAGCGTGGTAGAAAAAAACAGGAGATTGGTATATCACCAAGGCTAGGAAAGGTGCTTCAAGAAGGAAGTGGTTAACCATGTTGAACACTTTCTTGAGATCGAATAAAACGAGGATACGGAGGTTAATCTGGCAAATAGACGTCATGGTACCTTTGACCAGAGCAGTTTCAGTGGTATGAAAAGGTAAAAAGACTGGTTGGAGCATGCTGAGAAGAGAGAAGGGTAAAAAGCAGAGAAAGCATTTATAGACAACCTTTCTGTAAGTCTTGCCATGAGCAGGACTAAGTAGCTGAATGGTAGCTAAAGAGATAGAGTGGCAAGAGAGGTTTTGCTTGTGTTTTTTAAGATGATAAATACCAAGGTAAGCATGTTTGCTGATGAAAAGACCCAGTAGAGAAGAAGAAACTGATAATACAGCAGAGAGAGGAAATCTGATCCTTGGGAAAGTAGAAGAATGTGGGATATAGTGCAGACCCATAAGAGAAAGTAGAGAATATAATTCTGATGTGTATTGGTAAATGCTGACAAATTAAGTGGGAGGAAGAACATATCACCTGAACATTTCTATTTTTTCTCAATGAATTATAAATTGAGGTTGCATGAGAATGAAGGAGGTTTAAAAGTATGTTGGAGGTTTGAAAGAAGAAGAAAAGATCATATTGGACAGTGAAAAAACAAAACTAGTGGAGGAGCACAGTGGGATTGTTGGGTATTATTTCGTCAATTTACCATTTGTAGTCAGAAATTCTGGTTGAGTTGGCACAGTCTTGTGATTTTCTCCAAGCATGCCTGCTGCCTACGTGCAGACATGGGCTGCCCCATTAACTGTGTTTAGGAGAAAATGGAGTTTTGTCAGTGTGCATATTAAAGAGAAAGTGACAAGAGAATCAAGAATATTTACAAGGTGATGATGACAACAACATGCCATGGAATCTAGACTGGGAAAGAAAATAAACGAGAACATGAGGAGAGTGAAGTAATTAGTGAAAAGTGATGATGTTGATGGATTGTAGGGCTCCACGAGGTTCTGATTCAACATGAGGATATTGTTTCATATCATTCTCTATAGTAAGAGAATAATGGAGAAAAAAATGCCATTATTCCAATAGATGCTGAAGAAGCAATCAGTGAAATTCTATACTTATTTCTAATAACACACACACACACACACACAATGAGTAAGCTGGAAATAGAAGGAAACTTTCCAAATGAGTTAATAGATATAACTAAAAGTGCTAAGATATATAAAACACTTTCAACAGTAACACAAAATAGAAACATAATAATTTGTTGTGCTGGTGGTGGTTATTATCTATTATCCATAATGTGATAAAAGTATATACCAGAAAACATAGGCAAGCATATTATTTATGCCAGAGATTGCCCATAAGGGAATGCCCATGCTGTAGGCAATCATCCAGAACTAAATAGGCATGTAAATGTTATATACAGATGTATTCTATTAAATTAAATACTTTATATTAAATACAGATGCATCCTGTTAAGTTGAACATGTAACTATAATATGCACAAGCTGTAATTCCCATGCCAGGAATTTAACCAAGAAAGTATCTGGGTAGCTTCTTAGTCTCCATGAAACTCACTTTAGATGAACAGTTAGTATATTGATCAACTGGTCAAGGACATTTCTATGGGACTAAAGGAGATCAGATGTAGAATATTTCCTCTATGTCTTGCTGATGTCAGCTGTCTGCTATTTGAAACATCTCTGCATAAACAATTTGTTTAGGCAATATATGAGTACCTTTGTAAACTGAAGATCAGTTCAGCAAATTACCTGTTAAAATAAAAATGACAAAATTAAAGCTGGGCGTGGTGCACACCTGTAATCCTAGCTACATGAGAGGATGAGACGAGGGATCACTTGAGTCCATGGGTTTGAGACTACCCTGGGCAACAAAGCGAGGCCTAGTCTCTTAAAAAAAATGGCAAAATGCCTATTCAACTAAACTAAGAACAGCAGTCATACTTATTATGATCTCTATTTGTTAGCATAGTATTAGAATAGTTAGCTATTGCTGAGACACGAGAAAAAGAAATTGGTATAAATATTGGGGGCAATATATGTGCAATTAATAAAAGAAATAAATACATAAATAAATATTGGGGGCAATAAAGACAATATAAAGTTATTTGAAAAAGAAAGATGCTACTGAGAAAATATAAATGAACTAACTGAAAAATTATTAGAACAAATCAGTAAATTGAGCATATATAAAATGATCTCAGAGAAATGAAAAGTTTTCCTACAGGTCATTGATAACTTTTTAGAACTTGTCATGAAAAATAATATATATATAATTATATATATATCATCAGAAGTTACTGCTAATGAAAGAAGTAGAAGGTAACTAAAGGGGACTAAACATTATATTCTATGTATATCTATTCATAAAGGATGTTTCAAATAACAATAATTGACTGATATAGTATTTGCATAAAACTAAAAAGTAAAAAATGTAAGAATATAGAAATTTTAGAAATCAAAGCAAAACATTCTCCCAATCTGTCATCTAAGACAAGAAAAGCAAATGTTTAAATGTTACATATCCCCATCCTTCCAGATCTTGTTTTGCAAAGCAAGCAAGTTCAACTCTTTTGCATATTTCTTTGGCTACACTGCTACATTTTAAAGTAATGTGCTTATAATAGCATTTTATTAATCTCTAACACTATCTAGTAACAGTTGTGGAAGGTGTGAATTTAACAGTCACAAGTCCACCAGTCTATAACTTTTTTTCCCCTTTGTTAAGTTTTACCTTATTTTTTAAACTGTAATTATGTCTTTTCCTGTCTCACTTTTTTTCTTCTTACAGTTTTCAATGTGAATATTGCTTCTTAGATCTCCTTGAATGTTATTAATTTTCATTTCTTTCAACTGTCTAACCCAATTCTAAAGTACCTCTTTAAAATCATTTATTAAAATGAAATTCACATAATAGAAAATTAGCCTTTTTTAAAAAAAATTCATTTTATTGATTTGTCACAATTGTGCATTAATTGATCCCTCCTCCTCCCTCCATATCCTCCCTCTGTATCCCTCCTCCAGTCACTCCATCTCTCATTTTTCTGCAATTTGTTGGTTGGTTAAGTTGATGTTCAGTTGTTGGTTGTTTGGCCCGTTGATCTCTTCTGATATCTGGTAAATGTGTGTGTGTGTGTGTGTGTGTGTTTTTACCCCGGGGCTTTCCCACTTCACTAATATTTGTTAACTATCCTGATCTTTTGTGCTCTTCACCTCCCCCACCTTCTTCCCCCTCCTC
>PVHY01034648.1:0-10306 GCA_004024945.1 Uropsilus gracilis | reverse complement strand
GCAAGCGACAGCCTATGGAGTCGCGGCTGGGACAGGGGATCACGGTTCGAGTCCTGCCCGGGGCAACACAGCGAGACCTAGTCCCAAAAAATAGTTGGGTGTGGTGGCGCATGCCTGTAATCCCAGCTACCTGGGAAGCTGAGGCTGGGCATTGCTTGAGTCTGTGGTATCTGCGGTTCCATGGGCAAAAATAGCGAGAAAGAAAAGAAAAGAAAAGAAAAGAAAAGAAAAGAAAAGAAAAGAAAAGAAAAGAAAAAAGAAAAGAAAAGAAAAGAAAAGAAAAGAAAAGAAAAGAAAAGAAAGAAAGTTCAGCCCCGTTTTCTCCCTGTAGTCCGTTCCCCCTTTGCACAAATACTTTTGTTCTAAAATATAAATACTCCTTTTTGCTCACGGTCTCTTGCAAATGCAGGAAGACCATGTCCTCGTGGCCACACAGCATAGTGCATTTTGTAAGGGTAGCGCATCCAGTCGTTCCCAGTTCCTTAACAGAAACAAGGTCAGATGTTCACCAAAGAGGTGTCCCCTCCCCATGGAGCATAGTTTCTGCAAAAAGCAGCCCAGGCTACATTATCTAGACTGCTTGCAAAGAATAATGTCCCTGGCATGAATCCCCTGTCCAATGGGATGGGACTGAGCCCATGCATGCCACATCCAGACCAAAGTCCAGCTAAGTATGGCTGTTTCCTCAAAGCTCTCTTTTTTCTCACCCCCTGCCAATCAGATGCCAACACCCAGGTGACCTTGGAAGCCACTGGCCAAATATGGCAAAACGTTGCAAAATTCCCAGGGTCTCTATCATTCAACTGAATGGGGTACACTTTGCACTAACTTCTATGTATTTAGACATCGAAATTTCAGGATTTCTTTGTTGCAGAAGCGAGGATAGCTTAACTAACACTGGGGCTGACTTGGGTTCATTGCTACAGTCTCTACATCATGTAGTCATGTTGGTCACACAGAAAATGCTGGAAAGACATCCATCTAGCGCTGGCTGTGTCCAACTGGCCCCCCTGGTTGGAAAGAGTCTCTGTTCACTTCATCAATACATTATGTTCTGTCTATTCCAGAATAGGCGTGGAGGTGGTTTCCGCTGCAGTCTCAAAATTAGTTGATGGGTAATTACAGAACAAGAAGGCAGAAGTAATGAAAGACTGGACCACAGATTAATGGGAAAGGGGGGAAGAAAGATGAAAAATTTACTAATTATGATAGAAATGCTAGGCTAAGTTTCCCAAGGATAGCAACTTGACAGAGCAAAACCCATGCTTCTGAGTCTCCTGGCAGCCAAAGCAAAGAGGGAAATAAGAAGAGTTGCAAATTATATGGAAAGTATGATTAAGTGCACAGATCCTGGAGCCAGACTGTGTAGTTTTGAAGCTCACTCTACCACAGGCTGGTCATCTGACTCCAGACAGTTATTTAACTTCTCTGTGCTTCGGCCTTCATCTGAAAAGTGGGGATGCTATAAGAATAAAATCCCTGCCAGGCATGATGGTGTGCGCCTGTAGTCCAAGCACTGGGAAGCAAGAGGTTTGGGATCCCTTGAGTTCACAGGTTCGAGACTACCCCGGGCAACATAGTGAGACCTGATCTCAAAAAAGCAGCCGGGCACAGTGGCATGCACCTGTAATCCCAGCTACCTGGGAGGCTGAGGCTGGGGATCACTTGAGTCCAGGGTATCCCAGGCAATGAGAGTCTGTGTTTCCCCCGGCAACATAGTGAGACCTAGACTTAAAAAAAAAAAAAAGAAAAGAAAAGAAAAGAAAATACCTGTCATCTGGTAAATTCTACATTGGAATTAGCTATAGTCTGGTAGGAAGAATCAGGTGATTTGGGAGAAAATTTTCCCTACACTAAACGCTCAGAAGCAGATATTAGAAAAAGGACCCTAACCTTCCAGCCACTATGGAAGACTGTGTGGAGGACCCTCAAACAATTGAAAGTGGACTTATCATTATTTGACCCAGCAATCCCACTACTGGGAATCTACCCAGAGGACATGAAAACATTTATTCAAAAGGACACCTGTACGTGCATGTTCACTGCAGCCCTGTTTACAATTGTCAAGATTTGGAAACAAACCAAATGTCCCAAAACAGATGATTGGCTAAAAAAAAATGTGGTACATATACACGATGGAATACTATGCATCCATCAAGGAGGACAAACACATGTCATTCGCAGCAACATGGATGGAACTAGAAAGACTCATATTAGCAGAAATAGTCAAAAAGAAAAAGAGAAGTACAGGATGGTATCACTTATATGATGGCTATAGGGAAAAACAAACAAACAAACAAGAAAAAATAAAAACAACCAATGGGACTGAACAATGGAGCGAGAGAGGAGGAGGGGGAAGAAGGCGGGGGAGGTGAAGAGCACAAAAGATCAGGATGGTTAACAGGTGTTAGTGAAGTGGGAAAGCCCCAGGGTACACAATAATGCAATAATGTAATATAAATATAAATACACATATATATGCAAATTTTTTAAAAATTTAAATTAAATTAAGAAAAAAGAACAACCATCACAGAGATAGTTGACATTTTCTGTGGATATCTCTGCATCCTATTCCCCATTATACATCCCCAGAAATAATAATTAGCACACTGGATCTGATGTTTGCCATGCCAGTGGTATTTGAAACTTTTAAATCACACACATCAGTAAATAATATATTATTTTGCATGGTTTTAATTGTGTAATCATGGTATTGCAATATGTATACCTATCTATGTAACTTGTTTTCTTCCCACAAAAATTTTTTTAAATTATTTTAAAAATTAAAAAGAAAGAAAAAGAACCCTAACCAAATAGAATGAATGGCGCCTCAATCACAGTCTGTGACAATGGTCAGGACTTGGTCACATGGTTATTTCTCTTAAAGGTTTGTCAGCTGACCAACCTTGGCATCCTACTTCTTGGTGAATTCTGGAACAACTAGGGCCCCAAGTGTTGCTAACCCATCCGTTCTGCAGGCAGGGGGGCAACAAGGTACAGGTGTCAGACAGATCCAGGGACATTCACTAATCTCCTCAGGCCTCAGTTTCTCCATCCATACAGTGGAGATAATAACACATAGCAGCTGCCCAAGACAGCTGCTGTAAAGATTATATGAAAAAGTCTATACAGGCCAGGCACGGTGGCGCGTGCTTGTAAGCTTCAGCCTATGAAGCGGCCAGGGCTAGGGATCGCGGTTCGAGTCCTGCCTGGGGCCCGTAGCGAGACCTAGTTCTAAAAAAAAATAGCTGGGCGTGGTGCCGCGCGCCTGTAATCCCAGCTACCTGGGAAGCTGAGGATGGGGATTGCTTGAGTCTGTGGTACCCCGGGCAACGAGAGCCTGCGGTTCCACGGGCAAAAATAGCGAGACCTAGTCTCAAAAAAAAAAAAAAAAAGTCTATACAAAACACCACAGTAACAGGGACTCTCATAAGACTAAAGTACACAAACACCCACCAAACAGGGAAGAAAGCAACCAACTAAAACACCCTCATCCGAATAATTTTCAATGTTTCAAAAAGTAAAACAGAAATATTCCTTAGTAAGCCGGGCATGGTGGTGCATGCCTGTAAGCGCTAGCCTATGGAATGCGGCTAGGACTGGGGATTGTGGTTCGAGTTCCACCCAGGGCAACATAGTGAGACCTAGTTCCAAAAAAATAGCTGGGCGTGGTGGCACGCACCTGTAATCCTAGCTACCTGAGAAGCTGAGGCTGGGGATTGCTTGAGTCTGTGGCACCCCGGGCAACGTGAGCCTGCAGTCCATGGGCAAAAATAGCGAGACCTAATCTCAAAAACACAAAAACAACAAAAACCAGAAATATTCCTCAGCAGGTGGCCCCAGGCTGGGTGAATCCTCCTGTCCTGGTCTCTGGCTGGGCTGCCCTTGGCCTGATCCAGTGTGGTACGGCCATTTGGGAGCCACCCTGGCCGGGAGAAGTGCTGCTAAGCAGAAAGGATCCCAGACTCCTGGTGGTGGTGGGGGGGGGTGTTTGAGAACCCTCCCTCCATCAGCTTCCTGTGTTGGGTGCTTCCTACAGGTACCTGGCACTGAGTTTTGTACCCATTTCCTGTTCCCACAACAGCTTCAAAGGGTGAACCCTCTTTATAGTCACATTTTACAAGCAAGGAAACGGAATCAGAGAATCAGAGTAACAACCTGTCTAAGGAAACACAGCTTGGAGGCTGACAGAGCTGGGAATGCAAAGAGGTGTGTCTGACATCACTTCCGGTTGCCCACATGGCCTCTCCGAGCCCACCTGACCCAGGAGCTCATCTCTCTCCTGAGCCAAC
The DNA here is from genome assembly GCA_004024945.1 of Uropsilus gracilis. Classification (NCBI taxonomy): domain Eukaryota; kingdom Metazoa; phylum Chordata; class Mammalia; order Eulipotyphla; family Talpidae; genus Uropsilus; species Uropsilus gracilis. Next base: position 6,014 of record PVHY01034648.1, on the reverse strand, counting down.
CTCTCTTCCCACCTGTCTGTTGTCATCAAGAGCCACTGGGAGCACCTCCCTGCCTGGGCCCCCGGCAGTCCCTGGCTCTGTCAGAATCATCGTATGGGCAAGACTGACAGGCCTCACTGGGGTGTCTCAGCTGAAAGGAAGCACAGAGTGGGTGGGAATCGGCCACTGTCGCCATCACCCCCTCAGCCTGTACCTCTTATCTGCTCGGCCTCCTGGTTGGTCTCTGCCTCAGAGTCCGCCCTTCACACACCCAGAGGGATTACTCTCAACACGTATGGACCAAGCTGAGCCCTGCTGAACAGTCTTCAATGGCTCCCTGTCGCTCCCAGCTCCCAGGATGAAGCTTGAAGCCAACAGCCCCATGTAAGTCCTAAGGCCCGGCCACTTCTCCAGCCCCTTTTTCCCTCAGGCAACCCACCCCATAGTCTCCACATGGCCCCAAACACAGAGTTCCTGTTGGACCCACTCCCTCAGGCGCCTAGGCTGAGGCACTGCGGCCAGGACTACCATTTTGTCTCTCTCTTTCTTTCTTTCTTTCTTTCTTTTTTTTTTTTGTGACTAGGTCTCACTATTTTTTGCCCGTGGAACTGCAGGCTTGCGTTGCCCAGGACTCAAGCAATCCCCAGCCTCAGTTTCTCAGGTAGCTAGGATTACAGGCACACGCCACCATGCTCAGCTATTTTTTTTTGGAACTAGGTCTCACTTTGTTGTCCCGGGCGGGTTGCGAACCATGATCCCCAGTCCCAGCCGCAACTCCATAGGCTGTTGTCTACAGGCACGCCTCACAGTGCCCTGCTGATTTCCATTTTCCATTTTATTGCATTAAAGTTCTTAACAACTGCCCCCACGCCATCGTCTTTGTTGAAACAGAACTCACCTCTCTGTACGTGTGTCATGTGTATCCTCTGTGTGGAAGCACAGGCTTCATCATTCCCACTTGTGATGGAAAACTGATCCCAGCCAGAAAGGTGCCCACCCACCTTTGGGTCCCTCCCCAGTTCTCTGGTGCCCCTCCGCCACCTGGTGGTCAAACATGGAATAGATCAGGATTTCCAACAGCTGGGGAGGCTTATTTGGTTCACTTAGTAAAAAATTCTCAAGGGTGACATTTTCACTCCAGTCCACGTTTAAGGCTCCAAAGCTCACTTGTACCGAAGATTCTTATAAAGTCAGAATTTAATTCTCTGTTGCTGTGGAATCTTGGGTCTGTCACTGTCCCTCTTTGAGCTCAGGTTTCTCATCTTCAAAAAAGCGCAGGAGAGGATAGGATTTATGGCTGGAGTTCACCAAAAGTTATCGGTGTCTCTGCCTCCTTCCTTAGTCAGTGAACAGATGTAAATTCCAGGAGAGCAGGGAAGTTGCTGGTTTGGTGACTTTGTCCCAAGTGTGTGGGACAGCGCCTTGTACATAGAAGATGTTTTATTGGATTTGGGGCTGCATTAATAGAAGCACTGTATATTCAGTGTGGGAGGTGATGGTCCTCCCACAAGATAGTTTTGCCCATGTCAGAACTTCTGTGTTAATTGTGGGATCAGAAGTTTGGATGGGACATAGAGAAATAATTCATCCATAGGAGGATGAACTCAATGATGACTAATGAGTCCACAAAATCACATGTGGGGAACAGTAGAAGGATCCAGAATATTTACTCTGGCATACAAAAACAGTCTCCAGGGCACATATGTCTGCCTTCGAACATCTGAAGAGGGCCATCTGAAGAAACGAGAAGAATTAGGAAATAGGGGGATATTTCCAGGGATGAGGAGGAAAATCTGCCTTAAAACCCAAAGAGGCTTTCAGTCTACACTGGATGAAGAAGAAACCTGCATTTCAATCTCTGTCTATCCCTAACCAGTTTTATAGTCTTGAACAAGCTGCCTCATCCCACAAAGCCTCGTTTTTCTCGTGTATAAGATGGCTATCCCATGGAGCATGCAGGACTGCTATGGGGGAGGCAATGATGAAAAGTGTTTTAAAAGTATTTAGTGAAAGAGATCTAGTGTGCCATCAGAGTGGGTAAGTGTAGCTGTAGTGGAAAAAAATCAAAGAGTAGTGAGTGCCCTGTCACTGGATGTAGGGACAGAATCTGAAGATAGGCGGTGCAAATGCCAAGGAGTGACAGGTGAAGCATGTTTGGGAGGTGGTACCGGCTGGTAGCCGGCAGTACTGGCTCCTGGATCACATTGTCTAGCTGTGAATCTTCATTTTGCTATTTACTTGCTGGGACACTTGGGCAAATTACTTAACTAGTCTAAGCTTCCATCTCCCCAACTGCAAAATAGAGGTAATAGTAGTTCACACGTCACCTAGTTAAAGCATCGAGGAGGCAAAGAAATAAAGATGTGTGAGCCGCTGCACAGATAGCCATGCTGATTGGCTGTGTCTTGAATGACCTTGAAGGTGCCCTCCCATTTGATATCCTTCCCGTCTGGAGTCCCTGCTCCCACCAGGAGCAAAATGCTGGCAAATGCACTGTGGCCAGGTTCTCCAGGGTATCTGGTCCTCGCCACTGGCAGTGCGTAGAGGGTACCATCCCTTCCATGCCCTTACAGAAGGTACCTGCAAAGGCAGTGGAGAGAGCTGAGGAGGCAGGGCACAGGCTGGGGTACCAGGTCAGCAAGTGAATCCAGGTTGTCTGGTCTTCTAATCTGTTCATGCACTTTGGTCCTCAGATAAACTGTGACAATCAGTGAGGGAGCAATTGTCATACAAAGTCCAGAAATCAGCTAGTAGCACAGGGAGGATTCAAGACTGTCCAGGGGCCAAATCTGATTCACAGCTTGCTCTGATGTGGGCTGCCTAGTTGCACTATTTCTAGTTGTTAACATTTTTATTCTTATTTTTTATGTTTTTTGGAGCTAAGTCTCGCTATGTTGCCCGGGGAACCTCAGACTCTCGTTGCCTGGGGTATCCCAGACTCAAGCGATCCCCAGCCTCAGGCTTCCAGGTAGCTGGGATTACAGGCACGCACCACCATGCACAGCTATTTTTTTGAGACTATGTCTCACCATGTTGCCCCAGGTGGGTCTTGAACCCACGGACTCAAGTAATTCCCAGTCTCCGTCTCCCATCCTAGGCTTGGGATTAAAGCCGCGCACCACCGTGGCCAGCTTGTTGACATTTTAATAGAAGAGGATTGGACAGAAAAACTCAGATTCCTGAGTTAGCAGGTTTCTGCATGGCAGGAGTTGGTTTGAGGTGAGTTGTGGCTGCCACCCTTAGATGTGAGCTCCAGGTCACTGGTCTCCACAACTCCCCAGAACATCACACCCTGTCTGCTCACTCATGTATGAATGGCTCTTGCAGTCCCTGGAGTTTGGAACTCCGGGAGAGAGGAAACAGCACTGGCTTTCAACACACAGAGACAATGGGATGCACCAGCCTGCTTATCTGACTCACTGGTGGGACCAGCTCCATTTCCCCCCCTGTAAAAAGGGACAAGGAAGCCAGGCATGGTGGTGTGCATCTTTTATCCCAGCCTAGGAAGGGAGGCCGAGACTAGGAATCGTTTGAGTCCATGGGTTCAAAACCCGCCCAGGGCAACATAGCGAGGCCTAGTCTCAAAAAAATAATTGGGTGTGGTGGCATGTGCCTGTAATCCCAGCTACCTGGGAGGCTAAGGCTGGAGATTGCTTGAGTCCGTGGTATCCTGGGCAATGTGAGTTGGTGGTTCCCCAGGCAAAATAGTCTCAAAACCAAAAAAAAAAAAAGGACAAGGATATGGAGCCTCTAAGTGCTGATGTGAAGATTAAGTAAGAAATTGTAAAGTGCTGTGAACATAAAAGGCAGTGAGTACGAATTCTCCCTGTGGCTGCTTCAATAATTTGCATGAATGCTGTGGCCACCCTAGGAGACAAGCACTATCCTTTTCCACATTGCACAAAGGAGCCATCTGAGGGACAGAGACATCAAGGAGGACACTGAAAGAGCTGGCAGAGGTAACCCGGGCAGAGGACTGTACCTGTTTTACTCCCCCACTGCAGCCCCTCACAGCTACATGCCACTTGGCCCAGACTTCATACTAGACTAGATTAAAGAACGTGGATTCAGGGTTTCCCTATCTGAGTGTAGTCCTGGTTCCACCACTTACTAGCAGTGCCACCCTGAGCAAATTATTTAATTTCTTGGGACCTGCAGTTCCCAGGGAAGATAATATCAGGACCAACTTTTTTTATGCAGGTTGAAAGAATTATGGCTCATAAAAGGCTTAAGGCAGTGGTGGGGCACACAGTAAGAGCTCAATAAATGCTAGCTATTGTTATTGTTAATTGAACACTGGCTGTGTGCCAGGTACTAGAGTACAAAGATCATTGACAGTCCTTGTAAGACTCATCGTGTGATATATAAGCTGTCAGAGAAACTGGTTGTGAGAGTGGTGATAGCCAATGTTGTGTTTCTACTTCTTTGTGCCACAGAGCCCAGATAACTGGTCAAATGTTATTCTGGATGTTTCTGTGAAGGTGTTTTCAGATGACATAAATATTTAAATTGGTGAAAGTGAATAAAGTAGATTGCTTTCTATTATGTGGGTGGGCCTTGTTTAATCACTTGAAAACCTAGATAGATTGGAAATAATGATTCCTCCTGAGCAAGAGGGAATGTTCCAGAAGATGGTCTTTGGCCAACATCTTCAACACTGGCTTTCCTGCTTTATGGCAGACTGCTTTTGCACTCAAGATATGACTTCTTTTTTTCTGAATCCCTTCCCTAATGGCCTCTACCTCATCAGAATTAATTTAGATTTATCAAGCTTCCCAAGTATAAGAGCTACCCCTTGAAATAAGAATCTTTAGATTTGCTCATCCTCTTGGGTCTTTTCCTTAGGAGAACCCTACTACAAGGGTTCCTCCAAGCAGGGTGTGGTGGTGCATGCCTGTTGTCCAAGCGCTGGAGGCAAGAGGCTTGGGATCGCTTGAGTTTTTGGGTTTGAGACTACCTGGGGCAACATAGCAAGACCTGGTCTCGAAAAATCAGCTGGACGCTGTGGCAGGTGCCTGTAATCCCAGCTACGTGGGAGGCTGAGGCTGGGGATCGCTTGAGTCATTGGTACTCTGGGCAACTACTTGAGTCTGTGGTACCCCAGCAACACAGCGAGACCTAGTCTCAAAAAAAAAGGATTCCCCCAAGTAATGGGACTGGTATGTGGGGGGAGGTACCAGAACCTCTGCCAGAGGCGGTATGCTTATTTTGCTTGGTAATGCTAGCTTGGAAACGGTTAACTGAAGGCTCCCACCATGTCCCTGATGGATGTCAGTGTCCTTTAGCGTTTGGGATGCATTACTATGAGAATCCTGCAAAGCTGGGAGGGACAGCCTATAAGAGGCTAACACTCAGGATTCCAAAACTGCTTACTTTGCAGAATGATGGGTAGGAAACTACAAGAAGAACTTAACATGGATCGATGGAAAGAAATGTAATGCAGATCAATGAAACGTCTCCCCCTTGGGACTCAGTTATACAGATATAGAACCAGGGGTGAGGGGGTAAGAGTGCCTCCTGCTTAAAAGATTTAACACTGTTTGTCAGACCATGAATGCAGCTTGGACCGATTCTTTCCTGAGTTGTGAAGAGAAGAAAGCCTGATGGGACTTGAGGCTGATGAGCCTGGGGACACACAGAAGCTAGAGGCTCCGCCCTGGCTCCAGGATGCAGGGCAGGGTCAGAGGGTAGAAGTTACTGGAAATCATATTTGGGTCCAGTGGGAAGAGTGGTCAGTGCCGACCAGTGATGGGTGGGGGTGTTGTTGCAGGCACTGGGCTCCCTGTCACCAACAGTATGTCAAGAGGTGTCCCTCTGTGATGTGAATGAGACAGCGCTGTGAGGAGGGGGAGCCTAAGCCATGGCTGAGGTGGACCCAATTCAGACTAGCAGGTGTGGGGCACCTCAGGCTCACACAGTTGCTGTCTTTGAGCCTCCATTTCCTCTCTTGCCAAAAGTCTTGAGCCGCCATTTTCTTTCCTCAGAGCTCAGGGAGTGCCTATGGGTATCAGAATCCTTTCTTTTTTTTTTCTTTT
>PVHY01034647.1:0-10305 GCA_004024945.1 Uropsilus gracilis | reverse complement strand
TAATCAAAGATTCTGATTCATATTGATAGCTTCTGTGGAGATAGTCTTTTCCTATCTCCTTGGTGCCCTTACATCCTGCATGCCAAACTGGGTAGGGACCGGTGGCTTGTGGTTGAGGGTGATGGGTGCTTTGGTGGTGGGTGTATTATGGTCACATACATGTGAAGGAGTGTGAACCTGTACCCCCAAATCATTTGCAGTGTTGTAAACAATGCAACATTAACAAAAAGTAGTACAGTTGAAGAAATATCCTGGAGGCCAGGTTGGGCAACATGAGACTCAGATGAGTCTTCTACCCAACTCCTGGCAAAGAGTTTTGGAAGCATGTGATCTTCTTGTTAAAAATGAGAGCAGAGCAGTGCCAAAAGTGCCAAATTCGGTTTTGGACACCACTGACAAAATGTTTGTCTGTTCTTCCCTCTGTGAAATGGGGGTGATAAAGGTGTTGGCCTTGTGAGTTTGCTGAAAGTGAAAGAAGATAAGCCAAGTGAAATGTTTGGTGCAGCTCCCTGAACATTAGCTGTGTGTGAGGAATCCAGGGATGGCCGCGCCTCACCAGGTAAACATTCCTGGTACGTGCTGTTCAACGGGCTTTGTTTCGCCAGTTTTTCTGTGTACCTGTTTCTTATAATCCAGTTGAACAGGAAAATGTTCATCACTAAAGCATTCCCTTTATGCTTGAATTCCAGCTGTACCACCACCTCCCCTCAACTGAGAGGATTCCAGAAGTAGATTACAAGAAGGGAAAACATTTTTTTTTGCACCTCATTTTATAGCACTGAGTTCCCTTCCCTTAACAGAGGGGCATTGTGGACTTTGTCAGAGAGAGACAATGAATCACTGTGGAAGCGGCATCAGAATTTTTATCCCACCCTATCATCAGGCACCACGTGGTTGGGCAGAAGCAACTCCCTTGGAGGACACAGGTTCTGCACCAATCAACCGGCCAGGGAAAGACGGTCCCAGAGTGACGTTGTTGGAGAAGTTCTGCTTTTAGAATCTGAGCACACATTCAGATCTGTGTGTTGTGTTTCTTTGGAAAGGATGTTTCTTTTCTGGACTCAGTTTTCTCATGTGTAATATGGAGGGGTCGTAAAATCCTCTTTGCCTACGTTAGGGGGTTGTTGAGTGACAATACATGAAAATACACTGTGTTGTTGTAAGAGGTCGAACAAACAGAACTAGTGTGGTGGGCTAAAGCTGTCGCTCTCCAGGAGATCTCTGTGTCTTCAGTGAATGCTGCCTTCTGGGCTTCAGAAATGACTTGCAGTGAAGGCAAGGTGCCTTTCGAATCTGTTCCTGGGTGGGGAGAGGAGACACAGCCCTAGAGACCTAGAGTAGAATGGGTGAAGGCGAAGGTTACCCCAGGGCTGTGGTTTGCAGGCTTTGGATTACTTTGAATCACCTGGAGGGTAAGGGGAGACTCCGTTCTAGAGTTTCTGATTCTGCATAACTGGGGTTGGGGCCTGAAAATGTGCATTTCTCTAACACATTCCCAGGTGATGTTGATGCTGCAGGTCCAGGTGCCCTTCTCAGAGAACTCCTATTCTAGGGAAAGCTGGAAGGGAGTGTCTTCCTCCTGCAACTGAAACAGGCAGTGTGAGGATTCATGTGGGTAAGGCGAAATGGAAGAAAAAATGCCGCAGACAGAAAGATAGGGATAACGTGCAGATTGGGCAGAACAAAGGGAAAAGTATCACTCCTAACAAATGCAAGTCGGGGGAAGTTGCTAGGTGATAGATGAGGGAGAGAGGTGAATTTCTACTGTAGGAAAAGCCAGGTGAGAGGCAGGAGCAGAGTTGGAAATATGCGTGTTTGAGGAGGCAGAGGAGGTGGAAATCTCTCATTAAGAATTGAGGAGTGGTGTGGCTGGCACTGGGTGGTGGGGGGAGCGGGAGGGGGGGTTGAGGTAGGGTAGAAGGACTGAGGCAGAAATGCCTCAGTGGCTTTCAGGGGACAGCTGAGATGTGGCAGAGGGGGGTAATTTCCTGGCTGTGTGGTTTGGCTTGGTAGTACAGCACAATAGAAATTGGGAGATAGGGGGTGGAATTTAGATGTGTGACCTGCCCTGTAGCTTTTTTGCTCTCTGCATTTATCACATCACATCACACCCAGCAAGACAGCCCCCTTCCTCCTGGCTCATTAGGAGATTTGATTTGGCTTGGCTTCTGCTGTCAGCAGCTGTCTGGGGCAAGATCTTTATGCTCCCTTCTCCTGAAGCAGCCACCAGCCTTCAGCCAGCAGCCTTGGAGCGCATTAGAAGAGCACCCCCACCCCCACCCACCGGACTCTTGATTTTCAGCTGACTGGTGGCTGGAAAGAGTTAATACCTGCGCCTTCACTGCCCCCTGCACAGCCTCAGGGTGCAGAGGGAGGCAGCTCTGGGCTGTGGGGACTTCTCCCTGAGCTGCAGCCAAAAGAGCTGGAAGCAGGTTAGTGAGGCTGGGGAGGAAGGTGCAGGAGGAGTTCCAGGCGAGCTCTGCTCAGGGACACCTCCGGCGTCCTGCCAATGAGGATGGGTGTGCAGACTGTGCCCGGGAGCTGAGCAGCCGCCCGCTGGGTGTAGCTGCTTCAGTATTTACTGGATGTGGCAAGCAGAGAGAGGAGCTTTCAACGGGGATGCTTGCTACCCGGCTCAAGTGGTAGGAGGTGTGTTGTGCATGCATGCATGCATATGTGTGTGCGTTTGCCGGTGCATTAATGCACACATGCCCTTCACCACCAAGGATCTGACTGCTAAGAGAAAGATCTTCTCTTTCCCCAGAACTCCTTAACCCGCAGCCTCTCTGACCATCTAGTTGACAAAGACCTGCAGGCCATGAGGACTGGTCAAAGACAGTGAGTATCGCTTTTGCTTTCCTCATTTCTCTCCAGGGTGCCTGTGGGGGCTGATTGCATTATTCATATTTAATTAACCTGCCTTCTATGCATATTGATTAATTTCTCCTGCTGAAGCTCCTGGTTTCTCTTCCCCTCATAAATTTTTGCTCATTGCTTTCAACCTATGTTTTTTCCATGCGTATCCTTTTTCTATTTTGTTTTCCATCCTCTCTGCCCCAGAATCCCCTGAAACTTGATGTCCACCTACCTATGAGGATGTGTGTTCTGTAAGCAATGACACCCCTGGCCTTCCTGGACTTGGGTTTATCCCAAACTCTGTGCCCCAAGAATCAAAGGCAAAAGGGGCTAGGCACCCCAATGTGCTGGGGTCAGAGGACCCTGCTGATTCTTATGTATTCAAACCTGGAGCTTGAGCTAAATGGAGGGGCAACAGCAGTTCTGAGGGTCATGGTGGGCAGTGTTGGATCTGGAAGAGAGACAGGTATTTATGTGTCGGGCAAGCCCGTTTGTGCTTGTGGCGAGAACAGGGAGAGTGGCAAGGCAACGGTAGGGGCCTGGTGACACCTGTCCCAGATGACCTTGCCTGCCATTGTCCCGGGTTCTGCCCAGCTGAAGGTTAATGAGTTCCCTGGCCTGGGCTTCCCTCTCTCCTGGGGCTGCATCCCACAAGCGAGAGAAATGAGGTGTAGATGCTTCCAAATATTGATTTCCAGAGACTCTAAGCACTGTAAGGGGTTTCCTGACTTAGGGCAAGCAAGGATAAGCATGGCTGGGACGAAGATTGAGGAAATGTCCTTGTTCTCAGGGAATAAAAAAAGTTTCCTGGGGTTGAGCCTTGATGCAGAATCAAAACAAAATTTAAAAAAAAAAAAATTTAACAGGCCAGTCTTCATCCAGTATCCATTATATAGTGTCAGAGAGGTTGTTTTAAAAGTATTTGTGAAATGCTTCAGGTAATATCAAAATAATTTAAATTAGTGGTTGTTAAAATGGATTCTAGGTATGGGGTCAGTATTGTTCCAGGGACCCTTGTGTGGCCAGGCTGCCATTCCTGCTTCTTCCTCTCAGTTCTCTTCTGTGGGAACAGCTCTTGGCTTCATTGCCTTCCCTGTGTCCTCCCTGCCCGGGGTTAGGACTGGGCTCGTCTTGGGCATGAGGTGGGTCAGGCAGTGTCCATGTGGACAAGGAAGAATATTGACGTATATATTTCTTTGATATGTAACTGTGACCCTGCGAAGGAGCCAGCTTGCTTGGTGACAGTGCCTGACAATCTTCCCTTGGAATTTCTCCAACTTTCCTCCCGCTCACACCCTCCTGAGGCTCTGCACTCCCACCTCCAGGACCATTTCCCCTTGAGGGGGGCATGACTCAATAGTCACCCCACCAGATGGTTTTGAAGCAAGTGCTGGCTGCCTCCCCCACCCTTGGCTGCCTGGTCACTTGGGTCCCCTCAAGTAAGACAAAGAGAATAGTAATTTTTGGTTTGCCAGGCCCAGGCCCATGCCTTCCTCTCATGGGATATATGTCCTACTTAACCGCTGATGGCCAGTGGCTGGGGAGATGGAATTTTGGGTCAATAGGTAGCAGTGAAAAGTCACCCAACTTTGTGCTCTTATCCATCCTGAGTTGGTCGCCCTTGCTCACAGGAAGCTGATATGTGGTTGGAATGGGACAGGTGGGGGGAAGCTTCCAACGGGGGGAATGTCTTGTGAGAGAATTTGTAGCACAGTCAAAAAAAAATCACAGATTCTTTGATTTTAGGTGAGAGGACGTGAAAGGGTAAATCCCTGCACCCCGCAGTCTAGTCTCCTGCCCTGCCGTCCCTGCAAACCAGCCAGCTGTAATCAGGGGCCTGTATGGCCGCTTTACTGATGCCACGCAGGTAATTCATGCTAACCTGTCTTCTTGCACTGCCCTGTCCTCTTTCTCCACTTCCCTGCCTCCCCTGCTGTCTACCCAGTCTTTGGTTCCCAGGAGCAGGCCACTGGCATCTGCCCCCCTCGCCTCTGGCATGGGCTGCGGTGCATTTCACAGGGTGCTTCTTGCAAAGTTGTGGCCTTGCAAGTCAGATCTGCATCAGCACCCGTGCTTCTGCTGACTTGGGGGGGACTTGTGAAGTGGGGCTCTGCATGAACTGCTGTAGAACTCTTTAGAGACCACACTGAGTTGCTGGGACAAGGACAACAGATAAGGGCAAGCCTAGTTGTCTTTTATTCAAGTGCCCATAACCTTTAACTCTTGCTTCTGCTCACATGATTTTAAGACCTAACCAATCAGGTTATAACTTGGTCTCAGCTAGACAAGGAAGAAAATGAAAGCACTTTGTTCCAAAGACTATATGGTAGAACAACTTTGCAACTTTGCAACTGATTTGGGGGCATCATAGGTGTCTTGGTAACAAGTAACACCTTTACACTGGTCTTTGCTAAGACTTGTTAGGTGGCCGGTGGGACTGGCCATGTTTTGAAATCTCCCTAGTTGCTCTTTGAGGGCGTTGGCGTGACTATTCTGTGATTGTTGATGCTGAAGCTCTGGGAGGTGAGCCCCTCACTGACAGCCACCTCCGATCTGGGTATGGTCTGAGCAGGACCTTCACTTTAATTCAAGGGATACGATGACTCAAGGACCCTCCATCATTCGCTTGTGCGATTTGGCATTGGAGCCCTCTGTGATCTGTGATGGACTGAGACATCCACTGTGGCAAGGCAAAGAATGTCTGTACTCAAAGTTTCGTATCACCGCAAAATTGATGGCATCCTAGTGCACCCAGCTGAGATGAGAGGCAAGAGTATAGACATGCAGGCCTAGTTTTCTGCAGGAGAGGGACTATTTCTGGGAACTTGGATGTTCCAGCCTTAAAAGACATCTCAGAGATGGCCTATGGAGTATAAATATTGTCCATTTCTGCCAACTATAATACCATTCCCACCAGACATTTGTTAGATAAAATTTCTGCGAAGGCCAGAGTCAGGGTTGAAATTTGAGAAGAGATTGACTTGAATGACTTCTGACATCTCTGCCCTGTCCTGACCAGTCAACTCAGTTGGTTAGAGCATGGCACTGCTAATGACATCTCTGTCCAGCTCCAGGACATTTGAAAAAGAGGGGAGGAAGGCCAGGCTGGACAGGACTTCCTTTGCCATGGGGACTGATATCTCCTAAGACTATTTCTGTGGCAAATTATTAGCAATGTGCTTGTCACAGTCCCCTCTGCAGCCCTGCTGAAGTCCTGAGGGGATTATACTAAAACCCTCCCACTTACCTCTGTCCTTCACAAGAGCAGTTGCTATGGTTAAAGGTCAAGGGTCAGTAAACTCATTCTGCCAAGAGCCACAGAGTAAATATTTTTGGTTTTCTGGGCCATATGGTCTGTGTTGCAAACACCAAACTCTGCTTTGTACTTGAAAACTGATTTAAATATTATATGGAAAATGGCAGTTCCTGTGTGCCAATAAAACTTTATACACACAGGTAGCAAATAGGACTGTCATTTGCCAGTCTTTTGCTAAAGATAAAATCTTTGTCAATCTTTGGTGTACAAGGTTAATGGTAGGAGCCAGAAAGACATTAATATAATTTTTCCTCGGATCTACAACAACAAATAACTATTTAAGTGTCAAATCCTTAGGGAAAAAACAACCTGCGGGAATTTGAAACATGCATGTTACAATTTTAAACATGCAGATTGCAGTCGGCCAAAATAGATGTAAGAATGTAAGAGCTTAAGTAAGTGAAAGAGCTGACAAAGGGCCACTGGTGTTTGCTGCTTGTGCTTGCTGCTCTTCTCACCTGCAGGCACCATCCTTGCTGGTTCAGTCATCCAGGTGGAGCCCTGTGGTTGGGGATGAGCTGGCAGAGACTGAGTCAGAGCTGACCTGCCACGAAACCCTGTTCGCTGTGCTCTGCGCCTGCCTGCCTTGGTGATACATGGCAACATGCGAGGTTCCCTCTGAGCTCCCCTCAGCTCTCCTTGTGGGAATTGCTCCTGGGGTTTGGTAATCAGGAGCTGCTATTCGGGCTGCTACTTTACCCTCCTAGCAGGAGAGCGAAATGTGGATTGTTATTTTGTCATCTCTGTGTTTCCTTTCCCTACAGAGAAGCCTAATTTAGAATGCTCCCCAGCTAACGACCTTCATTGACTTACCATCAAAGTGTGACTTATCATCACCTGTTAGCTTTAAAAAGCACTAAGCCTCTAGGGGTAGGGTACCTACCACTTACTCAGCTAGTCAAAAGGAGGGAGTGAGTTGGTCCTCTGATCTTCTAGGTGTTTCTACTCAAGTTTGTGAAATTCTCCAGGGGAGGGAGAAAGGGGGAGTATGCTGGCTCCTGCAGCAGCACCTCCAGGGACCCTTTCTCGAGCTGACAGCTGTTAGCATGACAGTCCCAGTCCTACCCCTTGCTTGTTGCAGGAACAAAGGGATGAGGACGCGACTGGGATGCCTTTCTCACAAGTCAGACTCGTGTAGTGATTTCACGGCGATTCTTCCTGACAAACCCAACCGGGCTCTGAAGTGAGTAGTATTCGGACACACATTTTGGAGCGTCCCCCATGGGGTGCCCCCATGGGGTTACCTAACGAACCCCTTTTGCCTAGTGAGTTGTTAACTAGCTAGCCCACCGTCTGTAAATCCCTGCCTCTTGACATCTGCTTTCCTATCCCTGAACGTGAGTGAAAGCACGTTTATTTTCCTCTTCAAATGTATGACTCAGTCCTTTTTATATTTAAGAAAACCATATTCTCCACCACCACTCTTGGAAAGAGTCCATGCTGGATACTTACTGGTTCTACTTAGTTGTAAAACTGAACCCTCAATTTGGAAACATTTTCAAAGCTACTCCAAAAATCGGCTGAAGTGCAGGTAGGCGGGATTCAGCGCCCACACTGCACAGGTACTGTGGTAGTGTGTCCCAGGTGTTATCTCTTCGGCCCCTCACAGAGCAGAGCTCTGTGGTGAGGAGGACCACAGACTGACATCACATCTCAGAGGTGATGGAATTAAGGGGAAATAACGGTGGCATCTGAAGCTGAGCCTGTTTTCCAACTCCAAGACCACTTTCTTTCCATTGTTATTATCAAGACATCTTTACACTGTACATTTACTTGGCTCTGAGTTTTAGACTATAGGCCAGTATCTTAAATTCACTGGCTTCTCATCTGGAGTTTTTTGTTCAATTACAAGCATGCAGTGTTTACCAAGTCAAAATTGCAGGGTTCCAGGTGTGGTCTTCATTTGTCCCCTTTGTTCCTGTCTGTCCTCTTAAGCAATCTCAGTGGTGGCTGCAGGAGATAAGATTAGTTCCGAAATGCTCAAGACCACTGTTTCTTCTTTCCTAGGAGGCTATCCACAGAAGAAGCCACGAGGTGGGCAGATTCCTTTGATGTGCTTCTCTCCCATAAGTGTAAGTAGTATACATGTTGCATCTTGTTGCAACAAACCAGCCGTTTAGTGAAAGATGTGCCCACTGTCTGCATGGTCCAGGGCCAGGGCTCCGGCCCCAGTGATCTCCAGGCCCAGCCCTCATAGGGCTCCTGCTTGGAGGGGCACGGAGATGAGAGGGCATCATTGAATTGCAATGAGAAGAGAGGGGCTTCGCTTTCATTTTCTTGCTTAAAAGTACTGTCCAAGTAGTTTTCATGCTCTCAGTACATTTAACAAGAAAGAATTCAGGGAGTTGGAGTGACGGACTCAAGAGGAAAGAGAAAGTCTAATTCCCATCCCAAATCTGGTTTATAAAATTAAACAAACTCCTCTCCCTGAAAATCATGGGGAGTTTTGGGCTACTGTTCAATAGTGAGTATTCTATGCTTTTTGCCATTTACTTGAACTTGCTGAGTTTTAACTTTTCTTATTGCTTTTTGTTTGGGGAGTTTACAACCCCCAATTCTACTACACTTCTCAGTTTCTAACTGGGTGCAAGTTTAAGATACAACTTCTCCCATCCCGCTCCTTCTCTTTTCCTCTTTTCTGAACACAAATGCCTCTTGTTTCCCACAGATGCGAAATGGCCAGGCGTGTTGAGGTGTGGGAAGGGCACTTGGATGGTGGCCAAACATTTCAGTTTTTGTGTTTCTCGCTCACTGGCAAGTCCAGATTCACTGAGTCTTGAAATTGTAGTGGCATGCAATATGTAGACTGGAGAACAGGGACAAAGGAAAAAAGAGAGTTTTTGAAAAAGAAGGAAGGCTTCACATAGATATTCCCTGTTCCTCTCTGTCATGTTTGTATTGGAAGTTCTAATTGATCTGGTTGCTGACGGGCTGCTTTTAGTTTAGGCTTCTGTTTCCACTTACCTGATAAATGTTTTGCAGCATGAAGCGAAGGCTTTGGTTGGCGGTCAGATCCCACATGTTCTCAATTTTGATCCTGCTCTGCTACTAGGAGAGTTGAGTGGCCTTGATGGACTCCCTTGATTCTCAGATGATGGTTTTGGAAGCGACTCTACCTTCCGCTGAATGAGCAGTTCCCTCAGTTCCGACTGCCACGATTCCAAAGAGATGAACAAATGCCTTTGAATAGATTTTAGAAATGAAGTGCAAAATTTAAGAATAAGCGCATATTGTAGCAAGCAATTTTGTGAGGCAAATAGTCTTTTTAGTGTTGTATGGATTCCACTTAGGAAGGAGGATAAAGCAGCCTAGATCCAGCATGTATAACATATGGCAATACCCCCAACAGCAAGCGTGTGTGCTGGATGTGCCAAGGTAATGGCATATGCACCATGATACTTGGGATCTGACAACAAAGCTTCTGCCTTTAAATGAAGCTCTTCTGACATATTTTCTGGAGCCACATTAGGCTAAATAAGTGTCACTATCAATTTATACCTTCTTCTCTGGCTGGATTTGATTCAAGGTCATCTTGAAGTGTGTTTTCTATTTCAGCCTTCTGACTGACTCACTTTTTCAAGTCCCTAAGGTTATTTCCTCATTCTAAAATGGGGATAGAAACACCTGTGTGCTACCTGCCACCTGGGTACTAGAGAAGGGGAATCCTTTAGATGGTTTTGGGTTCTTTACTCAAAGGTATTTTGTAAGTGTATATATATATATATATATATGTATATATATATATATAGTATATATATAAATTTTTTTCATAAAAGGATGTTTTGGGGTTATCAAGGCCGGGCATAGGGGTGCATGCCTGTAAGTGGCAGTCTAGGAAGCTGTGCCTGGAACTGAGGTTCGCAGTTCAAGTCCTGCTCAGGGCAATGTAGAGAGACCTAGTTCCAAAAAAATAGCTGGGCATGGTGGCCACGTGCCTGTAATCCCAGCTACCTGGGAAGCTGAGGCTGGGGATCACTTGAGTCTGTGGTCCCCAGGGCAACATGAGCCTGTGGTTCCACAGGCGAAAATGGCGAGACCTAGTCTAAAATAAAATAAAATAAAATAAAATAAAATAAAATAAAATAAAATAAAATAAAATAAAATAAAATAAAATAAAAAAAAATAAAATAAAA
>PVHY01034646.1:0-10318 GCA_004024945.1 Uropsilus gracilis | reverse complement strand
ATGTGAGGTGCGTTCTGGGGTCCCGGATGTGAGGTGCGTTCTGGGGTCCCGGATGTGAGGTGCGTTCTGGGGTCCCGGATGTGAGGTGCGTTCTGGGGTCCCGGATGTGAGGTGCGTTCTGGGGTCCCGGATGTGAGGTGCGTTCTGGGGTCCCGGATGTGAGGTGCGTTCCATTGTCGGCACATTTGGTGATGAAATCAGGTCGAAAGGGTCAGAAGCCGCCAATGAACAAGTCACAGAAAAGCAAACCTCTTAAAATGCGGCTTCTGCCTCCCAACTTTCTTCACCTCCACATGGCCGGTGCCACTCAAATGCAGTTTAACAACAGGGCTTATTTACAAGGGAATATTAACAGGGAAAACAAAAGTCCTTAAAGCCACAAGAGGCCCGTTATCTTACCCCAGTCACCATTCTCAGTCCCAAAGGTCCCAAAGACACAGTCCAAGATGGTGCCCTTTGCCCCCCTCCCCCCCCAAAACTGAGGCAGGCATTCTGCCAAGTCCAGTTTTTCTCTGACATCTTCGCTTCTTCTCTCTCCGGTGTTCTGAGCTGCTCCTCTTCAAGGCTCTTCAAACCTCTTCCACAATGAGTCAGTTTCCGTAGTGTAGTGGTTATCACGTTCGCCTCACCTCTTCCACAATGGCTGATGCACAAATCAGCTTTCCCCATCCCTGGCATCTTCAGGGACCAGCTCACTATGCCGCCTTGCTGCGGTGCCACACTCTCCACACCAGCCGCTCTTCTGCCGGCCACCACAGCTCCTTGCCACCTCCAGCTCACTCTTCAGGGGGTTTCCCCTGACCAGGCCATGTGGGCCTGTTCTCTTAGTCTGCCGTTCTCATCTCCTTCCTTTTCCTTCTTTTACTTTTTCTTCTATCCTTGCTTCTTCCTTTTATCTACCTTTTGGTGCTTTTCACTTCTCATGCATCTTTCTCTCAAACCCCACCCACCAGGGTACTCTGGCACCAACACAATTTTTAACCGTGTCACAACCCTGCATCATGAGATCGGAAGTCAGATGTACATTGACTGGAGGGCGGCACCATTTTGTGCCGTTTGGACCCAACCCCTCAGGCCTCTGCCATGCCAGGGGCACCAAGCAGCCACAGCTGGCCCCAGATCCCAAGGGCCCTGCGGAGTCATGGATGCACCTGGAAGAGGGGGGCCAGGACCAGGGCATGCCTGGGGTGACACACTGCACCTTGTGTGTGGAAAGGCCCAGGGCTGCAGCTGTGTGTGGATGGTGTGGGGCACAGAGAAGGAGTGCCAGAAACACTGGGAGTGGATGGCCAGTGCCCAGGTCAACCTGGGGAGAGGGCAGTGTGGAGAGGGTGAGCATGGACCTGTGTGGAGTTTTTGGGTGGGAAGAGAGAACGACTTTTTAACTATTAGCTTGTAACTGAAAACTCCTCCTCTTCTAGCTTCTCCCTAAGAAGCAGACTCAAAGCTGTAACACCTTGAATTTTCACTGACTCCCTACCCTTTTGCTATGCAAGAATCCTTGCTGCTTGCCAGCAGCTTTATTCAGCTCTCTTTCTCTCTCTCCCCCCCAGACAAGAGAAAAATAACCTTCTTTGAGTCATTTGCCACCCGTAGCCCTTTCACTAAAATTCCAAACCAGAACAAGACTCTTGAGTGCAGACTCATGTATTACTAAACAAAGTAAATTCCTATTTACCTCAAAAAGAAACATACAAGAAAAACTCTGAGTACTCCAATATCGTCCAAAACCTTCCTCAACATTGTCCAAAGCCCTTCTCCCAGATTGTCCCAAACTCCCAGCTCTTTAATCCTGTTGACTTCACCACTTGTCCAGGCCTTCAGAGTTCATTTGCACATGCTCGAAGAGTAGATATCTTCCATTGGCGTGCTCTAGCTCTTCTAAGCAGGCCGCCAAGAGCATAATGCTGTCTTTACCTTGACCTCCTCTGGGTAGTGAGAAACTCCATAGTACAGGACCCAGCAAAGCTCATTTTCTTCTCAGGCCTGGCTCACACAGCCTCTCCAAAAACACCCAAGTCGGACTCAGCAAGACAAACTCCAACACGGACTTCAAATCTCCAGCCTCCTTAGCTTTCAGCAAACACATTCAGCTCGTGCTTGCTGAAAGCAATAAATTAACAGTCCGGTCAAAGCTTGGGCCTGACGCCCCTTTTAACCTGGCCTCCAGCCTAGATTTTGGGCCTGAACAAGTGGACGTCACTTCCTCTGAGGCCCCAACAGCCCAAGAGCACCTCGTGAGCTTGGCGATGCGATATGTGAGCCACTGTGACCACTCCTATAGCTGTCCCTGTGGCTGTGTACTTGAGGGCATTTTGTCCCCACGTGTGCATCACGTTCAAAACTTGGGCTACATCGAGCAGGTGAGTTCGAGACTACCCCAGGCAGCAGAGCAAGACTTGGTCTTGAAAAAGCAGCTGGGGGTGGTGGTGAGCACCTGTAATCCCAGCTTCTGGGAGGCTGAGGCCGGGGATAGCTTCAGTCCGAGGGATCGGGACTACACCAGGCAACATAGTGAGACCTAGTCTCAAACAAACAAACAAACAAACAAACAAACAGATAAATAGATAAATAGATAAATAAATAAATAAATAAATAAATAAATAAATAAATAAATAAATAAATAAATAAATAAAAACTCAGGCTAACTCAGTAGAAAGATGCCTGATGAACCCTGGGAGTGCACCTCCTTGTATCCTAACTCGCCGCTCCTGGGGTGTTCCCAGTGCTTTCCTGGCAGCACCTCACACCCTCCCTGGGCCAGCGCAGACAGTGTTCGTCACTCTAGTTCTGTCTGAAAGACAGTTCAGTGGTTGCAGGAGATGAGGTGAGGGAGGGTGGGCAAAACGGGTGGTGGGCACCCACAGGTGCAGACTTCTAATGATAAAATAAGTCCTGGGGATGCGATGCCATAGCAGAGTGACTATGGAGTAACTGCGTCATGCCAAAGTTGCTGAGATCGGTCTTCAGAGTGCTCCTTCGAAGCAGAAGTGTCTGGAACAACACGGTGCAGGAAGTTAACGCCACCTGACGTGGTGACCTCCTTGCAGCAGAGACAATACCGAGTGATTAAGCTGTATGCCCGAATGGATATGGGATCTCTCAGTTTGCCTCAGCAGAATGCACAAATGTCATTTATTTTAAAACACATTCATTTTATGTTGATCAGTTTTCCTGATTGTTTAGAATCCATGCTGAAGAGAGGCTTGTTGATGCGGGTAGAGGCTGCCATCCAGGTCTCCCATCTTATCGCTCTCGGGATTACATGCTCTGTGACGGTTTCAGGCTGGTGGTCACTGCTTGACTGTGGAGTGACCTATTCTGTGCAAAGGTTTGTGGCAGGTGTGAGGGGGGGAGCCAATGTCCAGCAATCTTCCTGCCAGGATGCCTGGCTGCCCAAGCCTCCTCGTATAGCATCCTTCCGAGGCACCCAGACTGCCCTTGGAAAGAAAGTCTAGAGGAAAACAGCAAGGGGAACCAGCAGGAAATAATAGAGCAGTTACTGTCTGACTGTGTGGATCTGCATCTAAGCCATTCATTGAATGGCCTGGGCTTGGTGTGGAATAAACGCTGCGAAGTTACTGGCTACCTGGGAGAAGAGGACCCAGAACTGACTGCCCCTAGTTGCCGTCAGCTCTTTTCTGCTCTCCATGGGGCTTGAAGCTCCTCTCTGGGAGATGCTCTTGACTTTTATTCTCATCTCTGAAGTTCTGATCCAGTGTTTTATATATATATATATATATATATATATATTTTTTTTTTTTTTGAGGCTAGGTCTCGCTGTTTTTGCCTGTGGAACCGCAGGCTCACGTTGCTGGGGTACCACGGACTCAAGCCATCCCCAGCCTCAGCTTCCCAGGTAGCTGGGATGACAGGCATGCGCCACCACTCTGGGACTCGAACTGCCATCCCCGGTCCCTGCCTTGGCTTCCTAGACTGCCGCTTACAGGCATGCATCACTGTACCGGGCCTGATTCAGAGTTTTAATGCAATATGTCTCCCAAACGTGAGCCAATGACTTCTGGTGCTCACCCAAGGCAACCGTTTTCCCTCAAACACTGAAGGAAAAACTTGTTTTGCTGGGCTTAACGAGAGGTGATAACGCCAGTGTCACATCAACGTCACTGACCCTCGTTCGTCATGGATGCCGTGTTTCGCCGAGTCCTTAAGACTGATTTGTCCCTCCAGTGTTTGTGGTGCTTCCACACACACTCCCAGACATGCTCTGGGGCCTTGGAGTTGCCCCGTTGCAGGTTTCTCAGCTGAAGTGGACAATGTGACAGTCCGAGTCTTGTTTCTGCTCTCAGACTGAAAACAAGTGTCCGCTTTGTGGTTGATTTAGCACTGGACTCTGCACTCCTGGCTTTTTGGTTGGTGATTTTGCAGTTAAAATGGCCACCGTACAGATCAGAAGTGCTATGTTGTGTTTCTACGTGTGTGGGGGGGCTGTGACGTGTCACATAGAGACAGATGTGTGTTAGGTCAGCCAGGAGCGAGGTGAGTGCTGGCTGCAAGTCAGTGCTAGTGAGTCAGCAGTGTATGTTTTTTGTTTTTTTGTTTTGAGACTAGGTCTTGCTACGTGGCCCGGGCTAGTCCCAATCCCGTGGACTCAAGCAATCCCCAGCCTCAGCCTCCCAGGTAGCTGGGATTACAGGTGTCTGCCACCGCACCCTGCTGCTTTTTCGAGACCAGGTTTCGCTTTGTTGCCCGGGGTAGTCTTGAACCCCATGAACTCATCTTTTTTGCCTCCCAGTGCTTGGAGTACAGGCATGCGCCACCACGCCCGGCCTCAGCAGTGTATGTTAAACCAGCTGCCTTGACATGAAAACCCACAGACATGGGGGTCTAGCAAGGTGGCAGGCGAGTGAAGACACTGGGGTCGCTCTCTCCAGAGTCACAATTAGATCCCACTGGGACAATCAGTCACCGCTGCAAGGTAAATGGGAGGCTGCAGTGCATGCTGGGAAATGGGGGGCTGCAGTGCATGCTGGGAACTGTGGTCTGGGGCAAAGCTGCAGATGTGTTGTGTTTTCAGGGGTCAGGGTGACTTGTGAGAGAGGGAGGACGGGTGCTGTGTGCGGCGCCCCTCCAGCTTAGCTTAGGGGCTCTTACCCACATCTATTTGGAGACCAGCACTATGCTGGATAATGGGGTGCTCCGAGCTGGTAGCCAAGGCAGAGGGGACACAGTGGAGTAGTGCTGAAGCAGCGGTGCACAGTGAAGGTTCTGGTTCTGAGACCCTCGATATCAGAACCCAAATTGGCTGGAACCCAAATTGGCACGGAGAAGAACCGGGGTTCTCTGCGTCTCCTCACAGAACAGGTCACTATGTATGCATGCATGCATGTATGTATGTATGTATGTATGTATGTATGTATGTATGTGTATGTATGTATGTGTGTATGTATGTATTCATGTATTTGAGGTCACTATTTAGGGCCTGAGGCTGGGGTAGTTAGAACACCTGCCATCTCCCAGCACCCCCTGCCGCAGGACAAAACCGAGACAACAACTGAACACCAACCCGAGTGTAAGCACCTGTGCATAGCAGGCCCAGCTACCCCAGGATATGACGCTGTGTGGGAAAACAACAGAGAACCCTGGCTCGTGACCCTGTCTCGTCTGCAATCCCACCCAGTGTTGCATGCAGTGCTCGCGCTCAGCGCAAGGCAGAAGCTGACACGAGACCCTAAGACACACTTGGAAGGGGCACTGTGGACCCCACACTCTGCCCCAGGACCCACAGCACAGCAGGAGCCTGAGTCAGTGGCCCTCACCGAAGGGGATTGTCATCCCGTGCCCCACTGCCCCACTTCCTCTCTGCCTGTCAGCCTTTACCGACACCACTGCCTGGGCATGTCCCAGGTGCACAGGCAGCTGTCTGAAAGCGCATCCCTCCTGTAAGCTGTGAAAACGACAGATGAAGACACAGAAGAACCGCAAATGCTGAGGCGAAAACCAAAAGCCCTCAAGAGAAGCCTCACCCAGGAGCGCTGCAAACAGGCCTGAAGAGCAGGTCTGGCTCAGGTACAGCGACGCTTTCTGAACCAGACACAAAATACTAAAGCGATAGCAACGGCTAATGTAAGACGGGAACAGAATAGATGCTGAGAAAACAGGAGACAATGGCAATGCAAACGAATGGACCTGGAACATACTATAACCAAGCTGGAAAGTGCAATAGAGGGCATAAAAGCAGACAAATCCAAGTTCTGGGAAGAATTAGAGCAAAAGCACAGCGCAGAGAACACACAAGCAGAACAACCCAGAGAAAACAGAACGAAGAAAATGAAAATGGTCTACAAGTCCCTTAGGGGTAACCTAGAGAAACAGCATTTGTATTGTGGGCATCCAGAGAGGAATAGGAAGGACCAAAAATGTATTAAAAGAAATAATCTAGTCGGTCATGGTGGTGTGTGCTTCTTGTAACCCAAGCACTGGGAGGCAAGAGGCCAGGGTTCGCTTGAGTTCACGGGTTCAAGACTACCCCAGGCAACATAGCGAGACCTGATCTTGAAAAAGCAGCTGGGCGTGCATGGTGGTGGGTACTTGTAATCCCAGCTACCTGGGAGGTTGAGTTGGGGATCGATTGAGTTTGTGGGTAACCCGGGCAACATAGCGAGACCTGGTGTCAAAAAAAAAAAAAAAAAAAGAAAGAAAGAAAGGAAAAGGAATAAAAGAAATAATCTCAGAACCATCTCAAATCCGGGGCACAAACCAGACGTCTTGACCCAAGAGACCCAAAGAGCTCCAAACAAAGTAACACTGGACAGACACACTCCGTGGCACATTATAGGACAGCTGTTGAAAGCCAAGGACAAGAGCAATAATAAATCCTTCAAGAGGAACAAGGGTAACTTATACAGGAACACTCACGAGTCTGCTGAGACTTTTGAAGGGGCAATGCAGACAAGGAGAGGGTGGCGGGAGATACTTAAATTACTAAAAAAGATTTCTAGACGATAGTCCTTTACCCTGCAAGATGAATGTTCCAGGCGGAAGGAAGGGGAAAGAGCTTCACTGAAAAGCAAAAACTAAAGCCCAGTTGTCCAGCAAAGAGCTACTGAAAGGGTCATAAGTCCCAGAAGAGCAGATATGGAGCTTCTGTGATGACATGGAGGAGGAGGAGGCGCGTCACAAACTCAGCCCACCAGGATGAGTTTGAGACCAGACCATTCACGAGCTGACAAAAATAGTCCAGCGTGTGCTAATTCAGCAGAACCTGCAAACAAGATCAGCAGAAGTAACCACAAGACAACAGAAACAATAAACATAAGAGGGAGACCCCCAAAGTGAAAAGCACAAGCAAACGAAATAACGTCACAGCACAGCCTCGAGCACTTCGGTCTCGACGTTCACCTTAAGCGTAAGAGGCAAGCGTTGGCCACTCAGAGGTGTAGAGGGGGGCCAACGGATTTCCAAACGAAATCCAACCTTCTGCTGTTTATAAGAAACCGATCTTCTCTATGACGACAAGGCCGGACTGAGTTAAAGACTGGAAGACAATCATGCAAGCTGATGGCAAGTCCCAAACGAGCTAGCAGACAGCTAGCTTCTCTCAGGTGACATGACCTACATACTGCGATGGGAGACAGAGACACAAGCTCCATTACGATGAAGGGCCTAATCGACAAGAAATGACACCCCTAAATTTGCACGCAGTGACGGAGTACAAAGATGCCGGAGACGATGAGTGATAGACTAAAGGGAGAGATCACGATGGACACTCAAGCTATATTAAAAACTCCCAGAATACAAGAGCAGGAAACCCAAAACCCAGTTACTAAGTGGGCAGTGGATCTGAACAGGTATTTCATCAGAGGATATACTGGAAACCTATAGATGCTTGGAGAAATGTTCGTCATCCCTTTCCATGGGGGGGTGGGGATACAGGTTAAAACCACATTTACTTAACATTCCCCAATGTGGGGCTGTTTCAAAATGGCATGTGTTAAAAAGCCCCCCGACATGAGGTGGAGAGGATGTCGAGAAAAGGGGAGCTCTGCTATGCTGATGGTGGGTGGGAGATTGGGGCCGCCGCCAGGCAAATTAGATGCGCCTTAAACAGCTGAAAATGGAAGTGTGTGTGAGGCAGCAGCTCCACTCAGAAACCACTCACAGCCCCATGGAGCCAGAGAACCTCAAGCCCCCCATGCAGAGACCACGCGCTCCTCGACGCCAGGCCCCAAATGTGAGCAGAGGCCCCGGGGAAACCTGGCCCTGCACAGGGGTGGGGAAACCTACACCCCTGCAGGCGGATGGCTCAGTGTCTGTCCACTCAGGTTCACAGAGGCACTGAGACCACAACCACGGCAAGTAGTGACTCCTGGAGTCTCCAGCCTTGAGCGTTCCCAGGTCACTGCCTGCGCCCCCACACATGGGCCCTCCCGCATGTCACCTGGGCTCTGCCGGAAGGCCTCGATTTGGATGCGTTCGATGCCAACCCACGGCACCTTCCTCTTGCGGTTCCAGCTCATTCTCTGCTTCTGCGTCAGGAGGTCCGCCCCATCATTTAAAAAGCGGTGCACTGAGACACCCCGAATACCACGTTCGGGGCGGAAAAGACAAAGGCACCGCGCGGCTGGAGATGCCTCAGCGACGTGGGAAAGCGTTTCATAGCCAGGAAATGACCCCGCACTGCACGAAGCGCTTCCCAGGTGTTATTTCATGGTGTCCTTGTCACAGCTCTGTGGAACAGGCGAGCTTCTGCAGGGCGGGGGGGCGGATGCATGGTCAGCGGGTGTGACTTGCAGCCCAGCTCTTTCTGCTGAGGATTCTAGAAGGCACGAGGGGCTCACGGAGATGGCTGTTCCCTGATTCTGGGCAAAACATGAGGAGAATCAGTTTCGAGTTCGTTCCTCTGAACCGGATCTGCCTTCTCAAATGCGGGCCAGGCAGACGAACGTGGAGAGCGTGGCACAGCCACCCACAGAGGACCCAATGTCATACTTTACCCAATGTCATGCTTTAACCTCCCGAGAGGAATGCTGGGACTGGGGCTGGGGAGGGAAAGAAAGGACCACTCCGGACTGCCTCCTTCAACAATTGATTAATAACTGATCAATTATAGATTAATTACAATAGATCAACAATTAATAACAAGAGATTAATAACAAGTGCGATGCACAATCATGGGCCACCTGCATTTCCTAAGTGGGACAAACACACCCAGGCCTAGAAATGGTCCTTTGACATCGCTGACCACACACCCTTCGTGGCGAGGCCACGAAACACAACCATGTTGGCGTCCGGTGTGCTCCACCTGCGGGTAATGGCACAGATTTTGGCTACTCCCGTCCTCTAACCTGCACCAAGCGGATGAACCCGTTTAATGAGTCGACAAAGACTGACCACAGCTGACCTCACATCAAAGAGCCCATTGTTGCCGTGCGCGGCCCTCAATTGTAACTGTGCATGAAGATATTTAATTGCACCACAGATGAGCTGGAGAGTAGAGGCCGTCTTCGAAGGAGCAGTGGGTTTCCTTTCCCAGATGTGTTCGGTTCCTCTCAGCAGGCTCTCTTAGAGCTGCCTGCACGCCCAGGCTCTGTGCGCTCTGCCCCTTTCAAAGACTCACAGCCAAACAGTTACCTTTGCTATAGCTGGCAATGATCTGTTTTAGATCTATGGTAAAATCCCACCTGATGTATTATTAAATGTCCCAGAGGAGTTCAGGGGGGAAAAAAATCTGTCAATAAGTTGGCAGTGAGGAAGGAGTTTCAGGCTGACCCAGAGGCCTTAGCTTCTTTCAGCTTCCAAGAGGAACTTCGAACCCAGCTGTGACTCCAAGCTCCACGCACCAGCCTGTAGAAACAAGGACACACGTTCTTAAGTGGTGACATTGATTTTTTTTTAAAACCCTAAAGCTCAATAACAGTTGCTGCCATCTTCCTTCCAATTCCTCTTTAACTTGTGTTTGTTAGCAAATTGAAGAGGTCATTGCAGCGATCTATACACAATGCCATTGCGAATTAATTTCTCACTGGGGCATGTCTGTCTCTTTTTAAACACTGAAGTGTTTTTTAAATGCTTGCATGGCTTGAGCCTTAAAAAAAAAAAATCAGTTGTCTTCAAATCCTTTCGCAACAGTGGTGTCTTGTTTGTTTTTTGGAGGAGGGGCGGGGCCTGTAGAAATAACCAGTATAGTTAGATCTCATCTGAGGCTCTAACTCAAGACTACAAAAACAATGGCCGGGCACGGTGGCTCGTGCCTGTAAGCTTCAGCCTATGAAGCGGCCGGGGCCAGGGATCGCGGTTCGAGTGCCGCCTGGGGCCCGTAGTGAGACCTAGTTCCAAAAAAAATAGCTGGGCGTGGTGG